>CAUYQV010112203.1:0-18546 GCA_963574575.1 Galagoides demidoff
TGCTTCAAACTCAATGTGGTAGATAGAAAGCTATCTTTTACTGTGAACCAGAGGATGATGGATTAAAGTAAGTAAAATCTTCTAAAAAAGCTTCCTAGAACTCATTCAGAAAGTTGTAATCCAACAATGCTATAGCTTGTCTTCATAAAGAGAACAGAAAAACAATTTTTTTAAACTCTATTAATTTGGTAGCCTTAGTGCTGTTTGCCACATAATTTCAGCTTTCTGCATCCTGGGCACATGGTAGTATTACACTTCCTTCAAGAATTTATTCTGGACTCTTTGAAGTTTTTCTCTTCCATCATGGTGGTCAATGACCTGGGTCCAGAGTAGGGCAAGAGAAAGTTACCCAGCCACTCAGCAATGGACATACGAAGCCAATGAGAAATAAACCTTTGCTTCTATAAACCATTAAAATTGGGGGTTGTTTGTTACTAGGTATAATCTAGCCAGCCTGTGCTGACTGAAAAGTTTTACACATTTGAGATTTGAATCAACTATACAGTATTATATAAGTGTGATTAACCATTCATGTACATGAATACGCTAGTATGGACTACGTCTTTAGTCTTCATGTTCACACCTCCTGGATAGGTAAATGCATTTGACAAATAATGAAACTGAGTCTGAAAACTGTAAGTTGCAGGGTCAAAATACAAACCAAATGCTCTTACTCCAAGTTTGGGTCACTATCCACTATGACCTCTCCAGCTACTGGTAGAGCCAGGTATAGTCTTGTTACATGAAACCCAGATGTTACCTGAGCCTTATAACATTCAATGTCTAGACAGTTGACTTGAATCTCAGCTCAATGCTTTATGTAAGGTGACCAGATGTCCTGCTTTTGGCGGGACAGTCCCAATTTTTAACAATTTGTCCCACATACTGCAGCATTTTTTAAAAGTCCCAATTTTTGGAAATAATGCAGGACAATCTAGGGAAGGGCAGGACAACAGAAAGGGAATATACGGGTTTTCAGCTGCTAAAAAGGTTAATGTAACTTCATTTGGAAATGAAAAGGCTAATGTAAACTCCCTACTCCCCTCCTGGGCAAGGTTGCCCAGGTGGACCAGCCAGCGCCCTACTCCTTTGAGCCATAGGCGCTGCCCTATACATAATTATTTTTTAATGTATTATATTTGTAAATTGTACTTATGTTGAAATTTTTAAAAAATTACAATACTATTTTTGTGTTCTATGAAAATTTTTGTTGCTCCATATAGACCAAATTTTTAATCAAGAACACACCCCTCCTCCACCCTTCCTCCACCCCCTGCCTCCACCCCGTCCCACCCCCGATCAATGGTGTCCCACTTTACCAATGTTAAAATCTGGTCACCTTAGCTTCATGGAAGGTGAAATCCTTCCCCCAGAGCATTGATATCTGCCTCCTAGGATCCTGATGTCTCATTTGAATCTGTCCTATAAAATGTGAAGCCAGATGTGACACTGAGCTCCTTCATCATTTCTACAAAAACAAAACAAGCCAAACAACCACTGAAAAACTCACTGTACACACACATGCACACGCACCCAGAGTGTCAAGTAAAGGGATCTAGAGGCACATCTTGGATCACATCACCAAAATCTTCTATTTATTAAACCTTTCTTGTCTTTGAAAGTCCTTGCTGCACCGCCTCAAGGGAAGTTTGTTTTGTGACCCATGTCCTGCAGAGCACCTAAACTCCCACCTGCCCCAACTCCTTTTTCCTGTGGCTCCTTCCACCGTCTTCCTAGGTTTTCTCTGGAATGCCCAGTTCCTCTCCCTCCACCATTCAGGACAAGTCTTCTCTCCCTGGATCAAGCTTCCTGACTTGCATAGTCAAACTCAGCAAATCCATTAGCCTTCCATTTCACAGAAACCGCCCTCTTTAACAGCCACTTATGGTTACTTCAAAAGATACTTTTCTGTTACATGAAAATGTTTCTTTTCCATCTTCCCTAATATTATTTTTAGCTGTTTCAGATAGGAATGTAGAACCAGCTTTAAGGCAATGCCTATTGAATTCTCTTTCTCAATAGCATCCACCATCAGACATGTGCTGAGACTTATGTCAAAGCCAAGTAAGAAGTGGAAATAATTTGGCCCTTGACCTCAAGTTGTTTACCTTCAAACTGAAGATGTGTGATTATTATACATAAACCGGCTGAAAACCTCCCAGGTCCTTCCCTGGAAAGTAGTATTTGTGAAAGCAGAAAGAGTTCAGGGAGGAGTTGATGTTTACAAACAAGGTCTTGGGGAGAGGCTGGGACTTTAGATTGCAGGGATTGGCAGAACTAAAAGATGAGAAAGGTTAATCCAGGCAGTGTGGATAGAAGATAAGTGAGAGGGTTTTAGTCTAGATCAGCTGGGGGAGACACGTGGATGTGTTCCAGCAACACTCCAGCCCATCTTCCAGCCTCTTTCCTTTCCACTGTCTCTGGAGTCACAGAGCAATGAAAAGGCACCGTGTGCCCCAGACCTGAATGTTCATGTCCCATTGATTCTCTAACGGTGATCCCACCAACCAGGAGTTTATTATGCGTTGGATTGATGGGCTCTGCCTCTATAACCTGGTCTTCTTCTGATTACTGGGGAAAAATTAATGAATATCATTTGCTCCATTTTGAGTTTTTCTTCCCTAAATGTTTCAATCCTTTCACACAAGTCTCCATTTGTCAACAATGAAACAATACCACGTTGCAAATAAATGGTAATGGGGAAAAGGAGAAACAGTGTGCACCCTTAGTTTTTGTTTCTTTGTTTGCTTGTTCTCAACAAATAGTATGGAGGTGGGAACCCAGGCTTCGGAGCCATTTCTGCTTAAATTCTCATCACTGCCTTGCCCCTTAGGAACTGTGTCCTTCTCTGGGCAAATTATTTAAACCTTTGGAGCCTCAGTTTCCTACCTGTAAATCTGAGATATGTATAACACCCTTTCACAAAGTTGATGTGAGAATTGAGTGTAAATATATCCTGGGTTAAGAACAACTCGACCATCAGAAACAATTACACCAATACAATAATGATGACAGCGGTTAATGTTTTTGAGAACGTAGCATGTGGCAGGCATTGATTTATTAATATCAATAAATATGTAGTATTCGTTATTATTTTTATCAGTATTCCTGATCATAGAGTTGTTCCTGATGTAAATAACAAAAAGAAATAAATCGTTAGGTCACAGTGCTTTGAAATGAGCTCCATGACTGTCATCTGCCACGTGAAAAAAATCTGAGAAAGCCAGCACTGCTCATCCAAGAGGTTGATGTCATCCTTCCTTCACTCATACTTTCATACCAATAACTTTCTGTCCAAATTTCAAAATAGAACATTTGCTTCTCATTGGATGAAAATCTTTGTTCTGAAGCCAACAGACCATCCAGGATTCAGTGATTACTCTGGTGTGTGCTAGATAGGGAGAAGCCCTAGAGGAAAATGCTGAAGGTTTTCTGCTGTTGTTGCTGTGCTGGGATTTCTTTCTGCATGTACTACAGACAGGGGTGCCATGACGTAGTCATATAGTTCTCAAATGTAATATATTTCAGTGTAGGAATCATGATCAGAGCTTCTTACTATGGCTTCAGATCTTGCCACTTCTAATAACAAGATGAGTTGCTATTAAAATGAAGAAAACTGAACAAGATGCATTGCAAGTCCATTTTCCTATTCTTTCTGGGTAAGCAGATTAATCTTGACATCATCCTCAAAATGAGTACATTCTGTGCTCAGATGGTTACTCTGAACTATACTAAAAGTCCTTGTCAAACATTCTTCTTCACAAAACTCATGTGCTAGGATGCTTTCATTAAATCCTCAACCAACCAGGTAGAAAACTTTCAAAAAGAGAGTGATGACCTCTTACCACAGGCTGTGTTAAGAACTTTCAAAGATTCTGATTTATGTAAGGTGCAGGTATGAAATTAAATGAACAATTTATTAAAGCAGCACTGCTTCTCAAACCATTAGTCTTTGCTTAGGAATTGACATTTTGCAAATAAAATCAGCATCCTGGAGAGGTGAAAGCTATTTGCATCACAGAGGTGTCTCTTCCGCCTCAAGAATGAAAACTTAGAAATTTATTAATATACATATTTTAAGATTATCCTGCTTTGGCTCAGCGTCCGTAGCACAGTGGTTACAGCACCAGCCACATATACCTAGGGTGGCGGGTTTGAACCCAGCCCAGGCCAGCTAAATGACAATGACAACTGCAACAAAAAATAGCCTAGTGTTATGACAGGTGCCTGTAGTCCCAGCTACTTGGGAGGCTGAAGCAAGAGAATCAGAGTTTGAGGTTGCTGTGACCTGTGATGCCACAGCACTGTACCAAGGTCAACATAGTGAGACTCCGTCTCAAAAAAAAAAAAAAATCCTGCTTCAAAAGTCCATGAAGAACCAACTCCTGCATGGGTACCGCTTAATTGAAATAATACAGTTATTTTTAATGATCCAGACAATTTCTCTGCATCATCAATAGGCTATGAGATTAAGTATCTCAGAGATGAAGAACATGGCTTCTAGGACAAGCACTTTCCACAGAGCATGAACAAAAGTCTTTAAACAACTGTCCTACCAGATCAAGAAAAGCACTCCAATTCCAGAATTTCTATATGTGACTTTAGACAGCAAACCCAACCAAGCTACAGAAACTCACATTAAAATTCTAGCCCCAGATTTATCAAAGTGAAGTAACAAGTTCTCCAAAAGGAAAGACTATGCTGACGGAACACATTCCTCAGACTCTGTCAAACTGGAATCCAGAAATACCTGTCCTAGTCTGTTTGTGTTGCTATGAAGAAATACCTGTGCATGGGAAATTTAGAAGGGAAAGAAGTTTATTTGGCTCACACGCTGCACAAGAAGCACCCACTCAGCTCTGATGAGGCCTCATTGCTTCTGTGCATGGTAGAGGGTGATCTCAACCAGCCTCCAGAGATCGCATGGCAGAGGGGAAGAATAAGAGATGGAGAGATGAGAGAGAGAGAGAGAGATGCAAGGCTCATTTCAATAATCAGTTCTCTTAAGAGCTGAGTGAGAACTCACTCCGTGCCTCACCTGGAGAACGACACCTAACCAACGGTTCATTAAGGATCTGCCCCCACAATCCAAACACCTCCCACCCGACCCCTTCTCCAACAATGGGCATCAAATTTCAACATGAGACATGATAGGGCCAAACAAATCATATGCAAACCACAGCAGTACTCATAATCTGTCATCATGAGTTCTTGATTTTTCAAATGCAGTTGTGCATTGGGTGACGACATTTTCGTCAACAGTGGAGCACATATAGGACAGTGCCCCATTAGCTTATAATGGAGCTGAAAAATTCCTGTTCGCTAGTGACATCTTGATAATCCTGACCCTGTAGGCTAATGCATGTATTTGCGTCTTCACTCTTAACAAAAAAGTTTAAAAGCTAAAAAAAAGTTTTAATTTAAAAATAGGAAAAAGGCCAGGCTCAGTGGCTCACCTGTAATTCTAGCACTCTGGGAAGCTCTAGTGGGAGAGTCCCTTGAGCTCAGAAGTTCAAGATTAGTCTAAGAAAGAGCAAGACCATATCTTTACTAAAAATAGAAAATAATAACCAGGCATTGTGGTGGATGCCTGTGGTTTTAGCTACTCAGAGGCTGAGGCAGGAGGATTTCCTGAACCCAGGAGTTTGAGGTTGCTGTGAGCTAGGCTATGCCGTGGCACTGTAGCCTGGCAATAGAGTGAGATGCTGTCTCAAAAGTAAAATAAAAGAAAATAAAAGTTAATAAAAAATGAAAAACTGGAAAAAAGATTAATGAATAAAGATATAGAGAAAGAAGATATTTTTGTATCGTTACAAAATGTCTTTGTGTTTTAAGCATGTTATGATGAGAGTCAAAAAGCTTTTAGAAAAATATAAAAGTTTATAAAGTTACAGTAAGCTAAGATTATTATTGAAGAAAGAAAAAATAATATAAATAGAGCATAGTCTCAGCGTGCAGTGTTTATAAAGTCTACAAGAGTGTACAGTAACGTCCTGGGTCTTCACATTCATGCACCACTCATTCACTAAGTCAGAGCAACTTCCAGTCCTAAAGGCTCCACTAATGGTTAAGTGCCTTATAGAGGTGTGCTATTTTTTTTACCGTGTATTCCATATTTGTACTGTACCTTTTCTATGTTTAAGTCTATTTAGTGGCACAAATACTTACCACTGTGTTACAGTTGCCTGTAGTACTCAGTATAGAAACACGCTGTATACATTTGCAGTCTCGGAGCAACAGGCTAGACCATCCAGCCTGGTAGTGTAGTAGGCTGTACCATCTGCTTTTGTGGAAGTACACTCTATGATGTTTGCACAACAACAAAATCACCTAACAATGCGTCTCAGCATGAATTCCTGTCTGTAAGCAACATATGAGTGTGGAGTGAATGACAGGGTTGAAGCATATTCAGAGAATATGCTTAATCTACATTAAGCTGTTTTTGATAAATCCTTACCAATAAAGGTTACTAATTTTGAAGACTGCCTAGGAAGCACTTTTAAATAAATACTATTTTCAAAGCTCATCATAACTTTGCAAAGTGAGTCTCATCATCTCCATTTCATAAATGTAACAGCTAAGGATCAGGAGTATTGTATTGGGTCATTGCCTAAAAGCCTAAGACTTAATGACTAACTGAGTCAGGAATCAAAGACAGGTTTGGCCAACCCAAGCCTGATGGGTATCCCCACATAGGGAACCACTTCACTCTTGTTCGCATGGCGATTCTCTGTGTATTAATTGCCTCATTTGCTCTAGTCAACAGTTCTGTGATGTTGGTATCTCTACCCTGTTCTAAAGAGAGGAAAAACCAAGGTCCAAGGAAATAATTGACATCGAAAGGCCACAGAGAGGGTAAGTGGCAATTCTGTCTCAATGATAGCACAGTGTGCCTCCCCAAGAATTAGCAACAAAACTCCATCATCAACTAGGAGAGTGAGATTCAAATTGAAATGAGTTGTGGTAGCTCCTTAATCAGACACATTCCATTTAACTTTTTTCAAAGTCTGTTGCCATGGTTGTTAAGACCAGCATGCATTCCTTGAGATTACAGCAATCTCGCAGCTGACGATGCTGGAAATTGCATTTTGAGGTATCATTACAAGGGGAATAACCCCCCCCAAAAATTTAGTTTATAGCAATAGGCAACCAGTGCTCAAGGCAACCATTCCATTTAGGATTGTATTTAAATGCTTTCACTGATTATTGTTACTATTACTATTATTTAAAAGGAAGGTACAGAATCTTTATAGAAAAAAATCTTTAAATATATAAAAGCAGAAGGAAGAAGGGCTAAAGTCCATAGTTGCAATAACTCAAGTCAACTACAACTATTTGTTTTGGGTTTTCTGTGGGGTTTTTTGGTTTTGTGCTGTTTTTAATATATAGTAGAACTTCTGTAAGTTGGCCACCCAAGGGACTGTAACAGATTGACCTATGGAGGTAGTCAACATAAGGAACTAGGGCTACAGCACTGATATGTACATGTGGCACATAACTGGTCTATGAAAATTAGGTCAATGTAAGGAATTGGTCAGTGTAGGGAAGTGGTCAACTATGGAGGTTCTACTGTGTATAGTTTTACACATCTTTGTGTTTTTACAAAGTCATCATAATATTGTATATATACCTTTGGATCTTTTTCATTTAGTGTTAAAACATAGAAACAACCACACTGGATTATTAACAACTAGCTTCTAATATTCCATGGAGCATGATTACAATAATTTGTATATTTTGGTCCATACAATAGTTAGTCCTTTTCGGTTTCTCCAAACAATCTCTATTACAAAGAACATTGCAATGGGTCTTGATGCAGAACTTTTTTTTAATATTTCAGCTAATTTCATTGTATCGCTACTCAGAAATGGAAGTAATGGCCATTTCTAAGCGTCTTGGTAGATATTGTCAAACTATTTTTCTAACTGTATGTATTTCTCATTTGTAATATCAGTAATACCATTTGAGTGTCCTAATTTCAGCAAGTTGGGAGAGCTCTTCCCAGGGTATTCTCTGAAAACTGAATGAGGCAGTGCCATTCCTTCTGAATTTAACCATTTAACTAGTAAAGTTTCGTGCTAGAAATAATTTTTTGGCTCCAAAGAAAAACAACTTGGAGACTTTTCAGCAGATAATCAAACTGTCCTGGAATTATCACTGACTGCCCTTTTAGCCATGTTTTTACTATGTCACTACCACCTCACAATCGGGCCCTGTGAAAAATCACAGCTGCAACCACAAACTCTTAAGTGACACCCACATACAGTATCTTTGGACAATCAGCTTCTCGGTGTCTTCATTGGTGGTGGGGACTTTGCAAAGTCCAGCCTTATCCAAGTTGGTCAACAGCTGATCTTTAATGAAGCAACTATCACTGTGAAAGGTCATTTCAGGTTACTTGCCTTCCCTTTCAAAATCCGTTTCCCCATGATTTTTTTCAGTGTCAGGATAACTTTGAAATTATAGACCTTAAGCAGATGAAGCTGGAACCTTACTGAGTCTTCAAAAAAGAGTGCTGATGCAGATATCTGCAAGGAGACAGAAAACTCTTTTTCACCAAACTCCTGCTCTGGGCTGGGGAATAGGAGAACTATTCCCAGGAGAGGAAAACAGAAGGATTGTCTTGACTGGGAAAGGAAGTTGAAGGTGGAGAGGGACACAGAAACAGGGTCAGAGATTGAGAGAGAATCAGAGTGAAATGGAAACAGAAAGAAAAGAAATTTTTCCAGTCCTTGGATAGATGGATGATTAAAGAAACAATTTAATACGGTTTGCTCACTGATATACTGTACAAAGCCCTGGGCTAAAAATTAAAGAAAAGATAGTGAAGATCCACGTTATGTTTTTGTCTTTTGGCACTAAATTAGTAGTGTTTCGGGGTGGAGGTGAGATGGCAGAGAGTCGTTCTTACTAGGCTGTTATCATCTGGCAGGGACAGGTCCCAAGGTGACTGTTCTATATTTAAGTTACATAAATGTTTTCCAAGGAAACTGCTCTGGACTGGTTTTGTCTTCTCCAAAGCTCATATGGTTTATGTGCTGATATGCTCCTATCAACTTTGACTCTGGTCCTCTTCTATCCCATCCACCCCCCAACTTGCCCCCATATTATGACTTGGACTTGTGGGGGATCTAGAATCTCTTTTGCTATCCTGGTAGTGCCATAAGCCTTTATCACAGTCCCCAACCACCACCCCCATTTCTGCCCTTCCTCTCAGTATGTGCT
Organism: Galagoides demidoff; assembly: GCA_963574575.1. NCBI lineage: Eukaryota > Metazoa > Chordata > Mammalia > Primates > Galagidae > Galagoides > Galagoides demidoff. The sequence goes on from CAUYQV010112203.1 coordinate 9,226, forward strand.
TTGCTCTGCCGTCCATCCTACACACACTCATGCAGCACTCCCAGCTCTGCCTGAGTTACTAGTATTTGGCAGAGACGTTTTAGCTTGATCTTGGCAGCCAGCCCCAGTCTATGCAGAAAAGAGAGCATACCAATCACACAACTAAGGGACCATAAAGTCATGAAAAGCTTTGATTGCTCGATATTTTCACAAATTATAAAACAGAAGAAAATATTTAGACATTAGCAAGGAACTTCAATATCACATCTTCATAAGCCATTACATCAATACTCTAACCATCTTCACCACTTCATAGGAGTACTCACATTTTATTTGAAGTTGTTTTCTGTTTTTGTTTTGAGACAGGGTCTCATTTTGTCACCCTCTGTAGAGTGCTATAGTGTCATAGCTCACAGCAACCTCAAACTCCTGGGTTCAAGTGATTCTCTTGCCTCAACCTCCCGAGTAGCTGGGACTACAGGTGCCACCACAATGCCCAGCTATTTTTAGAGATGGGGTCTCGCTCTTGCTCAGGTTGGTCTCAAACCTGTGAGCTCAGGCAATCCACTGTGTTGGCCTCCCAGAGTAATGCTGCTGGATTACAAGTGTGAGCCACCGTGCCCAGCCTTTATTTGAAATTTTGTTGCCAATGTTTGTTTTAGGAAAAAACTGCATATGGCCTTTAAAAAATTACTTTTTGAAAAATCCCTTAAATCACCCATAAAGTATAATTTTTAAACAATTCTAGAAACCTGACAAACCCAGTTTTTTTCTCTAGTGTTATAAGAGATCTCCAATGGCTTCAGTTGATCACTAGAAAAATCATTCCCAAGTATTTAGAGGCCATGTTGTGTGAAAAATGTAAATGATGTCTTGAACTCCAGATATAGAACCAGCATGGCAATATGGTCTCACTAGATTATCTGCTGGAAAATCTTCATTTTTTTTTTCCTTTGGAGCCAAAAAATTATTTCTAGCATGAAACTTTACTAGTTAAATGGTTAAATTCAGAAGGAATGGCACTGCCTCATACGGTTTTCAGAGAATACCCCGGGAAGAGCTCTCCCAACTTGCTGAAATTAGGACACTCAAATGCTATTACTGATATTGCAAATGAGAAATACATACAGTTAGAAAAATAGTTTGACAATATCTACCAAGACGCTTTGAAATGACCATTACTTCCATTTCTGAATATCAATCCAAGGAAATTAGCCTACATATTGAAAAGAACTTTGTAAATGAAGATCCATCGCAATGTTCTTTGTAATAGAGATTGTTTGGAGAAACAGAAAAGTACTAACTACTGTGTGGAGAAAAATATACAAATTATTATAATCATGCTGAATGGAATATTACCAGCTACGATGTATCTACTTCTAAACTAAAACAAGGGTATAAAACCTTCTTAGAGCTATTTGTTCTTTTGTTTGTTTCAGAAGCACATATACATAGAAGCCTATTCTGCACCAAGCATCATGTTGGATACTGAGGCAGTTACACCGAGAAGCAAAATATATTTTTGATATGCTAGGAGCTCGTTGTCTGGTAAGGGAGAGACAGACGATTGAGCCAGTATTGATAATTCAATCCAATATAACATTGTATGTATACCAACAGAAGTGTAGGTCACAGAAGCCTCTAGGAAAAGGTTCATTGGTAATGAATTTACAAAACTCATTGAAAAAATGGGACTGGTAGCTCCCCCTCTAAAGGTTCAGAGCATAAAAACATGCTAAGATTTCTTCAAAAGCAAAGCTTAAAGTTTTCTAGTAGTGCTTGCTTATTCATTCACTTAATATTTCAGGCAATGTGCTGTAGAGATTAAGGTATGGGTTTTGGAGTTCCTCAGCCTGGATACCCTTTTGTAAAGTTAGCAATAACCCAAGCACTCTAAAATCTTAATTACCTTCTTTCTATCATGTGGTTAGTACCCACAACCTTAGAATTTTTTTTAATTAATTGAGAAGATGCATGTAAAGTACTCCGTATAGTGCCTGAAACAGGAAAAAAGACCCATAAGTGCACCTGTTCTCAATCATTGTGCTTCGTTTCTAAAGATGACTAGAAGATTGGGGGGTGGGTAGAGAAAAGGATTCTAGGCATAGAAAAGCTTATAAAAACAAATAAAATTAAGACAGCGCATCATGTGTTAAGAGAACAAAACAACTCAGCTTCATGTTGAGTGTGTGATTGAGGGGAGTGGCAAGCAATGAGACTGGATAGATAAATTGGGTTCAGATTGTGAAAGGCCTTGTAAACCATATGAACAAGTTTGAACTTTATCCCTCAGGCAAGAAGGAAACAATGGAGGTCTTTAAGCAGAGGAGCAACATTATGACATTTTTCTTCGGAAGAAAAATCCTGGCAGCCAAGTGTGTGAAAAATTGGAAAGGGGCAAATCCCGAGGCAGGGAGATCAGTGGGAAATGTTTGCAATGATCTTGGCAAGAAAAATCCAAGGGAGTGGTAATGAGCGAGAAATGAAGTGGAAGAATTGGATTTGAGGGATATTTCTAAGGTAGTACGAACATACCATCATGATTGAGAGAGTGTGAGGAACAAGAGAGAAGGAGGAATCTGTGTAATAATAACTCTAGCCAGGATTTTAAGAGACAAGAGAAGAAGGCACAGAGTAGATTTTGTTGGTCGGATGAGCAGGTTGTGTACGTAACACATGCTAGTGGAACTGCTGTGCAGGCAGTTGGAAACGGCATCTGGAGTTGATTGCAAAGCTCTGAGCTAAGAGATACGGATATGGGAGTCATCAGAGAATCGTGAGCAGTGAAAGTTTGGGGAATTGCATTACACTCCCTGGTATTCACTCTTCTGAAACGGAGTGAAGTGGAGCTCAATCCACATCACATGGTCTCCAAAAATTACGTCTTTAAACAATGCTGCAGCTATTCAACTTTTAGTATGTTTTTATTCCCCCAAATGCAACTCTGGTTGTCGCCTCATTGTCTAATGCAGAACAGGGTCTTTATAGTGTGGAATTCATCAACAGAAAAATGCTTCTTGGACTTCAGGGATTTTTTTTTTTACCTCTTGACAGAAACCATGATCTCTTACTGTGAATGATTTGCCTCAACTTTATTCAGCCACAAAATGTTGGAAGTGCCCATTTTTCACAATGCAAGAATAAACTTGTCTTCACAAAGTAGCTACATACAAGTTGACCGAGAAGCTCACGCTTTCATTACAAATCAAGGTTCAAAGAATCTTTGCCCTTTTCCTCTCAAGTTTTAGAGGAAAGATTCTTCTCTACAAATACAAATAAGCCTTTTATCATGTCCTAGGTCCAAAATGACTTGCATGACTGTTCTAGAAATTTTGATTGCAAAAGATGTCTCTAAAGGGTTTATGATGATCATAGTTCACATATCAGCTTTAACTCAGTTATTTGAAGCAAACAAATGACCAAACATTATCATCTTCTACAGTATTTCACCATTTACCTTGATTTAATGTAAAGAATTTATGAGCAGGGACATTATTAGACAACCAACACATCACATTTTTCTCAAGTTAAATGCTGGGCAAAAAAAGAGGGTGCAGACTACTAGGGATGCCCTCAAGCTGACCGAGGGACAAAATTAACCGGCATGGTTAATATACTATGTCCTATGAAGAATAGGAACCAGTTACACCAAGTAACCAAAGAAAGAACATAGACATGGAATTTAGAAGTTCTAGTTTCACTTCCCAGCTATGACAATGAATAAATCAATTCAATTTTCTAGGGGTTTATTATCTGTATGTGAAAAACATTGAAAATAGTACTACTCTCATAAGTTTTCTTTTTAAAGCATCAATAAGATAATACATGTGGAAACATTCAGCATAGTTCCGAGTAAATAAAGACTTGCCCCAACTAACATTACCAGATCTGAAAATGAACTTGGATTCTAATTACTATCATGGTCTGCTTCTGCCAGGTGTTGAGTCTTTGCTCTAATGACATAGGAGCATAGAATTATTGAGGACATAGATCTGGAGTCATATCAGTTGGAGACCATAGATGATCCGTATTTATATAAACCATCAAGAAATAGTGCATTCTTACTGGGTGATTAGAAAATTCAGGACTTTCAGGAAGGGGTTTCTTTTCTGGCTTTGATTGCAAGGACTCCACAAGAGAATATACACTCCCCTCAATGTGAAAAAGTAATCATTATTTGACCACATAAATGCTTACACACAAAAAAAATTTGTTTTCCATACTTGCAAAACCTGCAGACAGAAAAGATAGGGGATCCCTCAGATTTAGTAAAGTCTGAAGTAGATAATTAGCTGCTTCTAAGACACCAAGGGAGAGTGGCCTTGATAAAATGACATAGTGCCCCTGGCCACTATCTTGCATCCCTTTGAAACCGACTTGTATTCTCCTTAAAATTGGACTGTGTACATCTCCCTATCCAGTGTAAAATTTTGTCAAGGGAAAATTCCCAAGAAGTTCTATTGAATAAAAAGAATTGAGAGCAAACTTAGTAAATAAGCCAGTTTGCAAAAGGGCAAAGGATATTTAAGAGAGCTCGCCAAGATAAACAGTATAGGTTCAGAAAGGAAAAAAAAAAAATCTCTAACGAATTTATACTTTAGAGCAGGTGTCCTCAAACTATAGCCTGCAGGCCACATGCAGCCCGCCTAGGACATTTATCCGGCCCTCCAGGTGATTTTGCTGCCACTGCCTGTCCTGCTTAGCAGCCAACTAGTCCTGGGGCCTGCAGTCTGGCCCTCCAACGGTCTGAGGGACAATGAACTGGCCCCCTGTTTAAAAAGTTTGAGGACCCCTGCTTTAGAGCATCTCATAGCCCAATATATGTCACTTTCGTTATATATTAAAATGAAATAAGCATACATTTAGCAGGTACTCCTCAATAGGAAATTGATTTCTGGGGCCCACCTGACATTCGCCCCATGGCTTGCTACTGATACAAGGAAATGTACCTGGTCACACAGAACTAGTGAGGAGGTGTGAGGTTTCATCTTATTCATGACCAAATCCTCTTCAGCCAACCATGTGACTTCCTGGAACCATCTGTGAGAAGCCCTGGACTTTGCCATCCTGGGCCATTTATCCAGGCATGATGTTTAATTAGTGCACACAAAGTTGATGTGAAAGGCTTGGCAGCTCATCCTCTCACCCCTGTTGGGTTCATTGCCTCATTAGAAAAGCCCTGGATGGCTAACCAGCCAGACAGAACTAACAAGCACATTTTTCACCATCCATAATAGCAGTAACTAACATTTTTATAAAGATTTAAGGTTTACAAAGTGCGTTTATGTATGCAACACCCTCTGTTGCAGTGTAGTAGAGCATGTGACCTTGAATTTGAAAGGCCCACGTCTGTATCCTGATTCTGCCCTTATGTGATATTGGGAAAAGTACTCTCTCCTCTGTTCGTCTCAGGTCCCTCCTCTGTGAAACAGAGCTCATAGTGCCTGACACATGGCAAGGTGTTCGGATTAAATGAGATAGTGCATGGGAAAACATCTACCCCTTTGCAGGTGCGTAGTGATTATTATTGTAACCCAAACTTCTCCCTTTCAACTTCTCTAGCCATTTAATTTGAAGAGCAAAATTGTCAGCTGTCCTTCTGGAAAGATGGTGGCCTGTGTAGACCCTCTGCACAGATTAGACTGGCAGTGACTACAGAGGTTAACTAAGAAGATCATAACAGATTTGGGAAAGGGAGTTAGAATAGAAGATAGTGGTAAGTAGGTTGACACATCTTGAGATAAGATCTCATTGCCAGTCCAGACTTCCTAGAAATCAACAAAATTCTTGCTGTGTGCTGAACCAACAAGGTCATGCTGTGCCCGTGTGACCAAAGGAAACATTTTGAACCAAGCACAGAAGAACATTAACATTGAACTTGAGAGTCGAGATCTTGCCCCTTGCATCCTTTCTTTTCCCGTGTTTTGTTTCAAAACTCCAGGACTGAGTCCTGAGCTCCCTCAAGGAAAGAAGGCTGGGCTCACACAGGAACTGTACTGAAGGAAAGCCATGATTACCTCTCCTATCTTTCACAGTCAAATAAATATTTACTAAGTAAGGACACACAGCATACATTAAAATTAATGCTTCGCACAGCTTTGGAAATGTCTGTCATATCTGTCAATGTTTCAATAGCTCCATGACTGTGAATGGCTCTGCTGTCTCTCGGTGAGAGCTGCCATTTTCCTGATGGCGCTCAGCGGGAGACTGGGCCTGATTACACACTCGGAGCTGGAGGACAGGCAGCTAAGCATACGAAAGCTCTGGGGAGAGAGGAAGAGCTTATAAAGTTAGTGTGCACTGAGGTCTGCCGCCGCCCTACAATATTTTTGGAGAGCAATTTAATGGTGATTTCAAATAAAGAAAAGGAGCTGCACCTAATAGGGACATCCGTGTTTATAGACTATTAACAAAAGAAAAGTGGGGAAACTGACAATCATCTCTCCTTGGTTAAATAGCCTATGCAGAGTTATGTCTTCTGTGTGTCAAGTTGTCACCAGCCCAAGGGTTTCAGAGGGGACAGTTTACGCTTAAAAGATATTGATGTGTGTGTTTCCCCAAGTGTCATTTATTCACTCAATGCCTGTGCAGCATGAAGATATTTGGATTTGGGTAATTTTATTTTCGTGCTCTTCCCTCCGCTAGGAACAGTGTCAACTCCTGACACTAATCTGGCTGCTGAAATGATGGCTTCCAGTTTCATTAATGATATATTTATGATCCCTTTAAAATGTCAGTGATCTACTCTTTTTGGAAAATGTACACAGCCATTAAGGAAGCCACATTTTTCAGCTGTTGCTCCTTTCGTGAGCATCTCAGATTCTTCTGCACCTAAACTCACCAGAAGAAGGAAGGACATTTGACCGGCTATTTTGGGACGGTGAGAGAAACAGATCCGGAAAGACACAGAAATGGAGAAAGCAAGACGTGAAATGGGAAATAGCAAAGAGAGAGGCATGTGTTACACACTCCACTACATTTTCCCAAGTACTCAGAAATAAATTAGTGACATTCCTGAATGTGCTGGAATGTCCTGCTTCATTCCAGCTGTGCTTTCTCTGTGACTCATACCGTAGGGTCCCATCTCATCAGCTCTAATATATGAGTGGTCTGTTTTAACATCAGGGCTGGCTTCCTGGGTTTTTATTAAAATGCACAATTCTTTTCGTTAGGAAGAAAGCTAATCCTCCCTATCAATATATTTATCAATGAATATGTTTCTCCGTGAAAGGTATTTTCCATCATAAAAATGGGACTGGAAAATTATTACAGAGACTCTATCTTCAAAGCTTTTTGGAGTTTTCCTAGCTATTTGGAACCTTTTCGTTATTCCAGCATCAATGGCAAAAACAAACCCCAAACCTTGCATGTATAATTCTAGCACTGAAAATCATCAGAGGTCTTCACTGACGTTCCCCAGAAGCAGAACCTGAGACGAAGGTTGGCACTTCTGAAGTGTTCTCCAGAGAAATTGGTAAGAGTTGGGAAATCAAAATAGGAAAAAGGAAGAAGTCAGGCATGGTGCAAGATCAGGTAAAGTGATAGCCTCAACCTACAGCTGTGGAGGTCTCTGAAGGATAAATAATGCTGAAGTTTGGTCCATGTTGAGGCAAGGCAGCTGGGATTTCAGAACTCTTGCATCAGTAAGCCACTGGCTCCAGGAGGTCCCCGAGGGATGTAAACCACCAAGCACTTTGGCTCTTGGCAAATCTAAGCAAAAATTGTCCGACAGCTCTAAGGTAATCCTCTCAAGGAGATCACTGGTGCACTGGAGCAAAACATCCAGGAGCTACAGCTTAGGATGGAGTCCCCAGGGATGTGTGTGGAGCACCAGCAGCACCCATGATGACATACAAGGTGAAACCAGTAAGTTTAGGAACTCAGGCTAAGAAAAGTGCTGTGTACCTCATGGCTGAGTGTCACTGCAGTCACCTTCAAAGTACTCCCCCTTGGCCATCTGGTGATCACTGTGATATTCACCAGTGAGGTAAGTAGCACTTTTTCTGGGATGAGTTTGGGAACTTAAATTGTCTGACCTCATATGTATGACCTTCATTTTTTTCATTCACACCTGTAATCCTAGCACTCTGGGAGGCTGAGGCTGGAGGATTCCTTGAGCTCAGGACTTTGAGACCAGCCTGAGCAAAAGTGAGACCCTATCTGTATTAAAAATAGAAAAATTAGCAAGCTGTTGTGGGCAGGGGAAACCTGTAGTCCAAGCTGCCAGTGAGGCTGAGGCAGGAGAATTCCTGAACCTGGGAGTTTAAGGTTTCTGTGAGCTGGGCTGATGTCACGGCACTCTAGCCTGGGCAACAGAGCAAGACTCTGTCTCAAAAAAAAAAAAAATTATTTAGTGCCTACTATGTGCCAGGTAATGGGCCAAGTGTTGGACTTATAAAATTGAACAAGTTATTTTCCCCCAAAAGTTCAATACCTAGAGGCAGAGACAGAACTACAAAGAGGCCACTAAAATATGTGTGTGGTGCCTTCAAGGACAAAAGTGCTAGGAAATCACAAATGAATAAGTGCACAACAGGCAGGGGTGGGTGACATGCAAATCTTCAAAGACACCATCATCCTAAACACCAGGCACTTTAGAGCAAGTAAAAGAACTTGAAATGATTGTGAAAGGATGAAATTCTGCATGCTCAGCTGAGCTGAACTCTGCTCACACCTTGCATTACTGCTGTTTGTTTTTGGTGTTTTTTTTTTTTTTTTTCTCCCGGAGGCAGTGATTAAATATATACCCAGAAAACACTTACTGAGAACCGGGTATGTTCCAGGAACCACAATAAGTGCTGGGGATACACAGAAATAGAAGAGCCCCACCCACAGAGGAGCTGGCATCTGGAGCTCTTCATTTCCACCCTGGAAATTCTGATTCTCCATCAGAAAGATAAAATTTATAAATCCTTGATACCTGTTTAAACCCAAGAGTAAGACATTTAAAAAATGAGCTCATCAGAAATGCTTCAAACAATGAAGGTCTCAGAAGCCCCCAGAAAAAAATCTAACACACAATTTTTCTTTTTTTTTTCATCTTTGTGGAAGATGTGGGCACAGTTGACCAGAGACTTAAACTCAACTCTTGGGATGAAGTATCTGTACGTCTTAATCTATGGCCAAAAAATAAAAATAAAAAGTAAATGAATCTTAAGTTCCTGTGATAAGAATCAGTACTATGGACAGCCAAGAAAAACCACTTATAAGAAAATGTCAAAATGAAGAATGGTGACACCCTGGGCCCAGATGTGGATATAACTGCTGATAAAAAATGAAGAAGAAAAGTGAATAACCTGAGTAATCATGTGGAGGTAAAGCAAGTCCAAATTCTTGCCTCAG
>CAUYQV010112204.1:0-58926 GCA_963574575.1 Galagoides demidoff
GCCTGGCATGGGTGCAATTAAAAAGGACACTCAAAGAAAAAGGAAAAGAGGGCTTGTCGCCTGTGGCTCAATTGGCTAAGGCGCCAGCCATGTACACCTAAGGTGGCAGCCTAAGGTGGCAGGTTCGAATCCCCAGCCCGGCCCGCCAAACAACAATGATGGCTGCAACCAAAAAAAAAAAAAAATGGCTGGGCGTTGTGGCGGACGCCTGTTGTCCCAGCTACTTGGGAGGCAGAGGCAGGAGACTCCCTTGAGCCCACGAGTTGGAGGTTGCTATGAGCTGTGATGCCATGGCACTCTACACAGGGGGATAGCTTGAGGCTCCATCTCAAAAAAAAAAAAAAAAAGAAAAAGGAAAAGAGAAAAAGAAAGGTCACTCATGACTGAAGGGAGTACAAATCATTATAATATGCTCTTTCTCAGAAGCAGTATGGCAATACACATGTGTCTAAAGAGTTTAAAAAACCTTCTTAGCCGCTGACTTGGTAACTTTATTTCTAAAAATCATTCCAATAAAATAACCCCAAATGCCAAAAAGTCCTATATGTATTAATAGCCATTTAAAATGGCAAAAAGGAAAAAGAAATAGTTAACTGGGAAGCCTCTATGAAATAAACTATTACACAATCATTCAGAATCCTAGATTTCAAACACACCGTAAAATGTCTGTTACCATGGCAAATGAAAAAAATCAGGAAAAAGTCTGTATATTCACGTGATTTTAACTGTAAAAGAAAATACAAACTTTGTGGGAAAAAAAAAGACGAATTTAAAAGAAATTTATTTTTGGCTGGGGCTGGGTTTGAACCCGCCACCTCTGTCTGGCATATGTGGTGCCCTACTCCTTTGAGCCACAGGTGCTGCTCAAAAAAAGATGAATTTTAAATAACAGTGAGTATTCTGGGGTAAGTGGGTTGATGAGGAAACTTTCTCACTGTTCTTTCCATCTTCTAAATTATGTTAAAGAATAAATTGCTTTTATAGAAAAAATATTTTAAAGATTCAAGTATCACTTAATATTATACTATTTCTTCCTCAGAGTGGTTACTTAATTCTAAACCAAGTAAAGGATTATATTAATATTTACACCATACAACTAGGGTATATAGTCATCTTCATCTCAAGACACCAAGTAGGAGGACCTTCAACATGTCACATGTGACTCCTAAGAGTTACTCCCTTTGTGACGCGTCCTTATTTGGTAACTTAGGTTGCAAGTCAATCCACAGTCAGCTCCTCCTCACCCTGTATTACAGACACTTATAGACAATTCTGTCTTCTGGATTTTAAGTTGCTTGAGTTCAGGAATTCTCATTTTAAAAAATAAACACAAAATACCTCTGATTTCCCACAGCGTCCAAGATGGTCCTTTGAACAACTAGGCAGTCGAAAGATACTTGTATGATAACTACTTAAAATACACGACTTTGCTGTTTTCATGTCAACCTGGGCAGGGAGAATGAAACCCACTGTTGGAAAAGACATCTGCCAGTCTAAAGTGGAGAATTACATCATGCAGTTTTAGGTTTACTGAAATTTAAGGACAAAACTTGAACAATAGCAACTCTTCTAAAAGCCAAGGGTTAGTAAATTTATTTGCCTTTACAACAACATCAGTCTTAGACTCATTGTAAAGTTTAAGTAGCAAATAAAGAGGATTTCAGCTTAAAACATGGTGGAGTATTTAGGTTTCAAAGACACCTCACTTGCCTCACCCTATTTAGCAATTTTCATTTGGGCAAATAGACATCTAGACCTGTTCTAGGACTAGAAGTGTCTTCCTTTCATTTCATTCACTTGCACTCCAGTCTTCTTTGTGAAATGGGTCTCTGGTCAACAGACTCACTCCTGTTGCTGCCCTGCAACCACAGTCTTCCAAATACCTGAAACAGCCTTCAGGTCCCCTTCCTCCAGGTCCTTCACCTGCTCATATGACATCTTTTTTTTTTTTTTTTTTCCTTTGAGACAGAATCTCACTATTTCACTCTTGGTAGAGTGCTGCACGTCATAGCTCACAGCAACCTCCAACTCTTGGGCTTAAGCGATTCTCTTGCCTCAATCTCTCAAGTAGCTGCGACTACAGGCGCTCACCACAATGCCCGGCTATCACATGACATCTTCCAGACTCCTCATGATTGTGCACCTTCTCTAGTTCATCAGAGATCCTCATAAAGATGGGACTCTCATAACAGCACAGGAGCCAGATATGGGCTGACAACCAGTCACCAGGAGAGCTGAGATATCCCTGCCTCTGAACACTACTTCCATTTATGCATTAGTGTTTGGAGCAGGCAGCCAGGAGTCCACATAAAACTTTCAGTCACCTAAAACCTTTCGAAATTTCGTGTTTAAAATGTCTAATTATCGTATCATTTTATTTACTTCATTTGCACAGTTCTGTGAATTTCAACACTTAACAGTTCTATGAATGTAAACATACAGATTTATGTAACTCCACAACTGAGATCCAGAGCAGGTTTTTAAGGCTGAATTTTAACATTAAAAACACCTGTAACACTTTGCAGTTATTCCTACCATAATGCTGTGATTCCCAGTTTCAGGCTGCAGACCTCAGATACATGGGTAAAAAGACGTTACAGAAATTGCTGCAAAGTTCCCAAAACCTCAAGAGCTGACCTCACTCTGTTTTCAAACAAACAATTTCCCCCAGATATAATCTACCTTTTTTTTTTTTTTGACATGCTACGCTGGTGATGAATAAAAATGCATTTAATGATCTTGGAATCCACCGTAATTAGTTATGTGCTTATTTAGTTAAAACAAGAAGTTAATTAAAAGGGTTTAAATACTTCTGTCTATAAAAGGCATCCTTATTTTCTCAGAATTGGGGACCACTCATATAATAAAGGAGCTGAGGCCTGAAAGTGACTAATTTCTATGGTTCTACAAGTAAAAATGTGATCTGAGCTTTGTGCATCTTTTTGTTCTGTGCTTCATGCTTTGACCCCAGTAAGACCTGACACTCCCTAGAGCAGACCCTCTTTAACTCTTTTGAAATCTTCCCCCCTCTCTCTCCTGCTACTGGGAGCATCCTAGGATACACCGTAAGGTAAGCTATTTCTTTTCCCACCTTTTCCCACCAGGAAACCACAGCCTAAAGTGCTTTTAATATCAAAAGTGCACGCAGAGATAATACTTAGCTGCAGTATTTTTCCTTCTCTAATGTTTTCTTTTGTCTTCCTGATAACCCCATGTATCCAGTGAGAACCATTCTTTTACTCAAAGGAAACATTCTGTTTTAAAGCTACAAAATTCAATAGTTCAGGCTTTGAAGGAAGCCAGATTCAAGTCCCAACTTCCTCATTTAGCTATGCTATCTTGGGCAAATCACTTCATCTTTCCAGGATTCAGTGATTGTAAAATGTGCACATCCTCATCTTGAGACGACAAGTTAAACCACTTAGCACAGTGGCTTTCCACTCTACCCTTAGACCACTGCTAAACACACACAAAATTTCTTTCATTCATGTGGAACCCATTTGCAAGTTTAGGATTGAAACAATTTGAGGATTAAAGCATTCTTATCTTGTTCCTACAGAAGGGAGATTTGGGGAGCTGAAATAAATTGCCAAGCCCCTCCCTGCCAGCACCTAACACAGTTGAAACCAATGCAGGCTAGATTTCACCGCCTGGAGGTTTTGTATACCCCTCTGCCTCACTAAGGGAACTGAAACATCAGTTCTCTAGGTTCATAGGCCCAAAAGGGCAAACATTTGTATCAAGGGCCCTACTGCAAGAAAAGCCAATGGCACTCAGCCAACAAGCTATAAACATTAAATGAACCAGCACTAGTTTATCCATATAAGTGAATGAATGCCCTGGTGCATTTTACTTTCCTATAGGAGGTAAGATGGGTCAGGGGGAAAAGTATCTAATAAAGTATTAAGATTGCTTGTACTGTAGCTTTGGGTTAAACGAAGTCACTGAATCTACAAAGTTCCTTCAGTGCATTTTCCTTTCCTATAGGCGGCAAGATGGGTCAGGGGAAAAAGTGTCTAATAAAGTATTAATATTGCTTGTACGGTAGTTTTGAGTTAAACGAAGTCACTGAATCTACAAAGTTCCTTTTAGAGAGGAGAACGCTCACGATTTGCGGAGTCATGCCTGGAAGTGCTATTTCCAAACTCATTGCAGTGCCTCAGCTTTCCCTGCACCCTAGTTCCTGCACTTCCCGTCCCTCCAACCAAAACAGAGTCCTCCCACACCTTAACCTCTAACCCTAGATCTGCCCTTCCCAGTCGAGGCTCCAAAGTCTCCACCTTCCATCCTCTCTCCACTTGCAGGCCCCTGGTACCCGCTCAACGCCCGACTTCAACGCCCGACCTCAACGTCCAGCGCCCAACGTCTGGCCCCCAACGACCCAAGCCCCGTACCCTCATGCAGCCCCTCGCCCTCCCCTATGACTCTCGAAACACTGACCTGGAAAGAGGCAAAAGGGCCGCTGACCCCGACCTGTCTCTGAAAGCGGGCCGTGGCGGCGACTGCTGGTTCCCCAAGCCCGGCCACCTACGTCCGCTCCCTGGGCTGACTTGGCCTCCGAAGCCCAGCAGGCCCCCGGTCCCAGCGCGGCGCCTGCGCAGTGGGCGCACACGTGCGCCCCCCGGCGCCCACGTGCGGCGGCTTCTCAGTTCCACTCCAGCTGAGCTCCGGCCCTGGCGGGGCGCTGGGTACTGCACAGTTTGCACTGGGGTCGGGTGCGGAGGCTGCGGGCTCACAAAGTTCCTCTGCGGAAACGACAGTTGGAGCTTCTTCTAGAAAGGTGCGCCAGGGAACTCCGTGGGCAGACGAACTTTGAGCGCAAAGAAGCACCCTGTCTCCGCACTTGGGCCTCTTAGCCACTTCTAGGTCCGGATTAATCCACTGCCTCTACCTGGTCTTGGAAGCAAAACACAGGTGATATCTCTCGATCTCTCATTTTCTCTTGCTATGGAACTTTTCTAACAAATTCATAATAAGATCTCAGTGTACCCACCACTGATCTCCAGCATTATTAGTTTATTATCAGTCTTGTCTACATAGATAAGCCCATTCACTCTTCCTGGGATATTTTGAATTGAATCCCAGATTTTTATGTTTCTAATGTATTTTTTAGAACATTTTTAGATAAACAGAATAAATTGAAAAGAAAGTACTGGGCGGCGTCTGTGGGGCTCAAAGGAGTAGGACGCCAGCCCCATGTGCCGGAGGTGGCGAGTTTAAACCTAGCCCTGGGGAAAAAAAAAAAGAAAAGAAAAAAGAAAGTACTGTACAGAAAGTTCCCACATACGCTACACCCAGTTTCCGCTATATTAACATGTTCTATTAGTATGGTACATTTACAGTTAAAGAACCAATATGGATATATTGTCAACGAAAGTCCGTAATTGATTTGGATTTCTTTAGTTTTTATCTGTTGTCCGTTTTCTGAGCCAGGATCCCATCCAAGATATTATGTTACGTTTATTAGCAGTTGTCACGTATCTTTAGGTTTTTCTTGGCTGTAGCACTTTCTCAGACTTTCCTTGTTTTGATGACCTTTACAGCTTCCAGGAGCACAGGTCAGACCTTGTGTTGGATGGGCCACTATTGGAATTTGATGTTTTTCTCGTGGTAAGAATGGAGTTATGGATTATAGGAAGGAAGACCCCAGAGATAAAGTACATCATATCAAGTGTAGGTCCTGACAGCCTGATTCCCTGTCGATTGATATTGGACTTGATCATCCAGCTGAAGTAGTGTTAGGTTTCTCTACCGTAAAGTTACTTTTTCCTCCTCCTTTCCATGCTATACTCTTTAAAAGGAAGCCATTATTTTGAACCCCCATCAAAGGAGTAGGGAGTTATGCTCTGCCTCCGTGAGCAATTATTTGGGATACTTGTTTTTTTGATACAAAGCCTCAAGATGTCGCCCTGGGTAGAGTGCCGTGGTGTCTCAGTTCACAGCAACCTCCAACTCCTGGGCTCAAGCGATTCTCCTGCCTCCGCCTCCCAAGTAGCTGGGACCAGGCGCCTGCCACAACGCCCAGGCAACTTTTTGGTTGCAGCCGTCATTGTTGTTTGGTGGGCCCGGGCTGGATTCCAACCCGCCAACTCAGGTGTATGTGGCTGGCGCTATCGCATCTTGAGCCACAGGTGCCACGCCTATTTGGGATACTTGTGCATGAGTTATCTGTTCTCCCTCATTTATTAATTTATTCAATCATCTATTCATATCAGTATAGGCTCATGGATATTTATTTTATACTTTATAATTCAATACTATTTTGTTTTCTGGCTCCAATTTTGTTCTTTGCCCAGGAGGAACTCATTCATTTGGCTTCTGTTCACCTTTCTCCCATGTTCCCATTGATGTGAGGATTTGTTTTTGTCTTTCTTGCTTTCTGGAATCTTGCATCTTTTCATCCATGCTTAAGCATGTGTCTTTGAGGGACTATGACTTTTAAATAACATCACCAACATTTATCCCACCTTTAAAAATAGTTTCTTAATATCATAAAGTCAGTATTTAAAATTTCCAGATAGTCTCAAATGTTATTTTTAATAGTTGGTATGTTAGATTCAGGATAAAAACAAGGTCCTGTATCTGCACTGTGTTGTATTTTAAAGAGATTTTTGTTTTTTTTTAATCCTGTACTTTGTGATTTACTTGCTGAAGTAAGTGCAGTTTGTCTCACTTTTGATTTGATTGCATCCCCTTTGGCAAGAATACCTCACACTCACAATTGGTGTTGTTTCTCTACTGCAGCCTGTCAGCAGATACATATCATAATATGTAGTTGTTCCACATTAGGGGATATTAAGATTGATGCAGTAAGTTCAAGTGCTGTCAGCCCCCTCCGTGCATTATAAGGTTTCCATCAGTTTTTCATCTAACAGATCTAGACTTACATTACCTCCATTATTTCCTTAGGGTTTGCAAAATGATGGTAGTCTGCCTTTTCCATCTGCATTTATTACACAGAATTTCATAGAGAAGAAATTTCTCACATAAAGCATTTGATTGAGATTCAGTTTACAACAGGAAAAACAGGATGAATGCTTGATTCTTTACCTTATCAGTTTTCAAAATGTAAAATTAAAACCAGATTCTGCCCAACTACAAACCACCCTGAACCCTTCTATTACATTGCCCATGATATGAGAACTCAGTAGGTTTCTAAGAAATTCAAAGATTTCTAAATAGTTTCACAACTTTCCTAATTCTCCCCCTCAAAATTCTCAAGAATTTCTTGGACTGATTTCTTTTCTCATTATAAAAGCAATTCTGGACTAAGAATTTGCAAAATATTGAGTAGAAAGAAAAGAGTAGAAATAAAACAGTAGAAGAAGAAAAGAAATAATGGGGCAGTGCCTGTGGCTCAAAGGAGTAGGGTGCTGGCCCCCTATGCCAGAGGTGGTGGATTCAAACCCGGCCCCGGCCAAAAAAAAAGAAAGAAAGAAATAGTAGAAAGTTACCTAGAAGTAGGCCACTATAAAATAACCTATGTTCATATCTAAATATATTTTATCTTCCCTAATAGCCAGAAAAAAAAAGTTCAGAGTGAAAACTATGGAGATTTGAGGCTACTGCTTACATTCCCTAAGTGTAGCAAAGACGGGCCTTTTCAGAGCTTATTGGCTAGAAAAATGCTCACGTTAGGAGTGTTTAGACCTGGTGGTTTGGAGGAAATGCTGTTAAAATTATCAGGGTGTAATTAGATCCAAAGGAATTGTCCAGAGTTCTTTCTGGTTAGAAAGCATATGGTAATGATCCAGAGAAGGAAAAAAAAATTAAATCTTCATTTTGTCCTGGGGTTGGGGGGAATAAATGGGTTCATTGACTTTTAATGTAGCTGATGTGTATCAATCAATTGCTGTTCTTACTATTTTTGAATGTTAACTATGTCATATATTTGATACATGTTTATCATATGTTAGCTTCAGTTGGAACACCTTTGTTTTTCTTTTCTCCTTTCATTTAGTACAACTGATGTGTCTTAGTTTATCTTTTGTATGTCTTGCCACAGACTTCTGTGAACAAAAATTCTCTGAAAAGGAATTTGGAGAAAAGAGACTATTTCAGTGAACCATGTGCAAACCAGAGACCTAGCTTCCACTGTAAAAAGAAAAGTGTGTTCCAGAGACAAAGGGAGGGCTCCCGTGACACGGCAAAAGGTCCCATCCAGGTTCCCAGTCCAGTTCTTTTATGCAACTGAAATATTGAAACTTGCTTAGTTCTGATAGGTTGTTACAGCTGGTGTTTGATGCAGTTGAGTTTTGATTGGTTAGAACTAATACCTCTGCAGGTAGACTGAAGCAGTGAGCTTAGTTGGTTGGTAAAGAGAGTGCTGAAAATCGCCAAGTTAAAAAAAGGGCAGGGGGTGAGCTCTGCACTAGTACAGTGATTATGGTGCCGGCTAGGTACACCAGGGCTGGTGGGTTCAAACTCTGCCCAAGCCTGCTAAACAACAATGATGACTACAACAAAAAATAGCCAGGCGTCTTGGCAGGCACCTGTGATTCAGCTACTCAGGAGGCTGAAGCCAGAGAATTGCTTAAGCCCAAGAGTTTGAGGTTGCTGTGAACTGTGATGCTAAGGTACTCTACTGAGAGCGACATAGTGAGACTACTTTCAGATATGTATATGAATGAAAGTCAGCAAATGGCCTTTATATTATTTTTTTTAAATTTTTTTGATAGAGTCTCACTTTGTTACCCCTGTTAGAGGACTATGGCATCACAGCTCACAGCAACCTTCAACTCTTGGGCTCAGTCGATCCTCTTGCCTCATCCTCCCCAGAAGCTGGGACTACAGGCGCCTGCCCCAATCCCCAGTTTTTAGAGATGGTTCTCACTATTGTTCAGGTTGGTCTTGAACTCCTGAGCTCAAGCAAGTGGCTCACTTCTGTAATCCCAGCCCTTAGGAGGCCCAGGCAGCTGGATCTCTTGACTTCATTTTAAATTTAAATTAGCCACTCAGGATCCATTTTAGCTCTTCCAGATTAACATTTGTTCACATTTGAAATCAGTCCTTCCTCTCCAAGAGCAACCTACTTTTACTGGAACATGATATTTAGAGATAATAGTTTGGAGTAGAGGAGCATTCGTGGTTTGGTCATTTTTCTACGCTTTTTCAGTATACAGACTTTTTTTTTTTTTTTTTTTTTGAGATAGAGTCTCACTCAGTTGCCTTGTTTTAGAGTGCTGTGGTGTTTGACAGCAACCTTAAACTCTGGGACTCAAGTGATCCTGTTGCCTCAGCCTTCCAAGCAGCTGAGACTACAGGCGCCTGCCCCAAGGCCTGCTAGTTTTTCTACTTTTAGTAGAGATTGTAGGGTCTAGCTCTTGCTCAGGGTGGTCTCCAGTTACAGAGCTCAAGCAATTCACCAGCCTCAGCCTCTCAGAGTGCTAGGATTACAGGCATGCCACTGTGCCCAGCTGGACGGACTTTTTTTAATTGAAAAAAAATGCACCATACATTCATTCTGATTATTTCTACATTGAAATATAGGATTACAGAGTTATTTAATTTCTTTGGTTTTATATTTGTTTCTTTCATAATGAAACACTTGGCTCCCCAAAACATTTATATTTTTTTGCTAATTATAAATTCAGAAATATTCACAAATAGCTATATCAATATTATTACTGCCACTATGAATGCTGAAATCTGCATAAGGTTTCTTAATATTTTCTCCCCTTTGATTAATATATCTCGCTAGAAATGTTTGGTCGGTTTATTGTTTTAAAGTAAACTAGTTTTTTGTTTGTTTGTTTGTTTCTGCCACAAACACTTAAACTGCAAAATGTGTTTCAACGCAGTACCTTCATTTAAGGAGGGAGGTACCATTTCTTGTTGAAAAGGAAAGAGGAACGGTTATAGTTTTCCCTCACCAACAGTACCGAAAAAGCTTAACAGAATAGTAGTAAGTTTTCCTTTATATACTCTTGCATTGAAGACTCACGTGAATTAACTATTGTTATGAATATTTTCATTCATTAATTGTGCTTAAGAAGTCCTAAACCAAAGAACATTGTTTTACTGGACTTAAGAGGTTTGCACAACCTCCAGAGACTAAAGCTGCTCGCCTTCCTTCTCCCGACCCAGTTAGGCAATTGTACGTACATAATTAATGCTCTTTTTGTTGCCATGCGGCGCGCTGGGACGCTGGGATACGCAGCCAGGAAAGGGCACTCCCTGCCCTCAAGGAGCTCACAGCTGGAGATTAACGCACCAACCGTTTATTCTATACAAGTGCGGTAGCACCAAACCGAAGATAAGAACTTGGTGTTATGGAATCCAGACCCCATCCCCGACTCCCACCTCCGAGATCTCACCTTGGGATGAATTGCCAAACCGACAGGTAAGCTGTTTTTACTGACTTCGCCTATATTAAGGGCGGGGTTTGCCCATCAGAGTCCGGAAGCCACAATTTGGAATTCTCTTTTACTGCTTTATGCCTTGACTCAACCATAGATAGGACAAGGGTGAGGAGGGATAACATCCAATGAACGCTTCCAGAAAGAAACAACCTGCTTGGATTGGGGAGGAGAGGAGAGTGTGAGGCGGGACAGGACTAAGGGCAAGACAGCTGGCGGTCCAGGTTCCCAGGGACACAGAAGCCCAGCACGGCTGAGTGCGGGGCGGGGCCTCCCTGGGCGGTGAGGTAAAAGGCGGTGCTCCGCTGGCCCCGCCTACTGCAGATAGGTAACCGGGGAATTTCTAGGTGCGTCGCGTCACGCCAACTGCGCCGCACCGATTGGCTCTCTTGTGGAGCTCCGCCCCCTCAGCTGTAGCCAAGCCGGCTTCGGCGTCTCCGCCATCTTTGTTGATGTGTCAGCTCCGCGGGTGCTCGGGGAAACTGCGGCGGTGAGAGAAGTGACGGCCCTCTTCCTTGCTGTTATTTTTTTCCTCCCACTCCAGTTCTGCCGGACCCCGCTATGAAGAAGTTGGCTCCTAAGCTAGAACTCCAGCGGCTTCGCTAGGGCGTGGCCTGAGGCTGAGAAAAGTGCGGTGAGTGCCAGAGGGGCGCCCGGGGGAGCCCGGGAGTGGTGGTGGCGGCCGGACTGGGGCTGCCAACCTCTTGCGCTGTCCTGCCTGTCCCTGGGCGGGGGCGAGCCCGTTCCCAGCCTGACTGCTCTGGGGTCAGGGGCTGAAGGTGAGGGCTGGGGCACGGGATTCGAGACCCTTCCTCTCCCTCCCGCGTTCGGGTTCCAGGATGCCAGGGGTGGAAAACGGCAGAGACGGGTCGGCAGGGTCTGGGGGGGCTGTATCTCGAGAGCGACGGAATTTGGGCCTGGCATGTGAGTGTGAACTGCTGCTAAGCCCCACCTGCTCAAGAAGCTTTCTTAGACTCAATCACCTATTTCACGTTTCGTTTCCGAGTTGACTGTGTTTTATGTTTACTGTTGTGGCTACGTGTTACTCCCTTCCATTACTGTGATTTCAAGTTCCTTAGAAATGATTTTTGGAGGTTACGGATAAGAGAGATAATTATTCTTTGTTTTGACGTTGTCTTCCAAGGACATCAGGGCATTTCATAAACTGCGGTTGATAAGGAAGGAATTTCAAATTTATATCTTCATCAAGTGTGTAAAATGGTAAAAACATCTTTCTACATGTCCCCAAGTAGCAATCCTGGAGAACAGTGCAGGTTGAATTATTGCCCAGTTGTTACTAGTTTGGCAACTTAGACTGATATTCACGTCTTGATTTTGTTTTAGGGAGTAAAGGCCTCGATTTGAAGTCAGAGCATCTGGGTTAGAATCTTGCTGCTTTCACTTGTTAGTCTTGTTGCTACCTGTGGGAATGAGAAGAGAGAGTATAGTAAAAATATGCAGTATGATCCCAAGTACTGGAAAGTTTTCTCTGTATGTGTGTCATGTTCTTTTGATGCCCATCTTTTTTTATTTATATCAAAATGATAGGCTGGTGATTTTCTGAGGAAAATGTACAGTAGAACAACGTTTCAACAGATGTACTGTGTATGTTCAACAAAAACAGGTAATCTGTTAAATGGTTAGGTATGCTAGCTGTGGGTGTGGCCTTCCCAACTACTAACTACACCTTCCTTTTTTCAGGGTTTTGATCTTGTGAGAAAGATTGAGGTTCCTGAGCCAGTGATAGAGAAACTGGACTGTCTCTGTGTATAAAGTACACTGTTCCCTTGCATTGTACTTTTCAATTCTTTATGTATCATTACACAAATAAAATACAGTGATGATTGGCCCAGTTTTTCTTTTCTTTTTGGTCTTTTCATGTTATTTTAAATTTATTGAAGATACCAGGTAGTTTACAAATCCTGCTGTAATAACAATTAAAACTCCTTTTTACCATATCATGGGCAAGCATTATAATTACTGAAGAATTTTCGTGAAGGTGTGTGGATTTTGTTTATATTGATTTTATTTTTTTAAAGGCCTAGTTCAGGTTAACTGCATATGAATTTAGGGATCTTTAAATGGTGGCAATTCAATTAAAGTGTTACTGGCATTTCAGAATTTTATCATTGCTGGCAGATAGGAGTGGTTAGTGTGTAGCACAGTGACCACTCTAGCCTTTTAGTCCTTTACTCATAAACTAACAAATTGCCCTTTGATGCTATACAATGGCAACATAACTGATGATGATTGCCTGGTATATTTAGTTTAAAAACATGTATTTATAGCTATCTGCTGACATCACGAAGTGAAGGTAAAATAGTGCCGTATATGCTTTAGGAAAGATGACAGGTTGAAGTAGGAAGCAGCCTCATTTAGGGATTTACAAAATCATTTTTCCTTTGAAGAATAGTAATATGTACTAGTTTCTCAAACTCATCCAACAGTTTTATGTTAAAGATCCTAAACCTGAAGTTCTGGGTTTGTTTATTTTATTGATAAAACTGGGGTTTTTCTCTTGCCTCTTATCTGTATCTTTAATAAAAGCCCATTCTTGAATTTCTCATACACATACTACTGGGCTTACACTATCCAATGTTATATTTAGTATTCATTTTAGGGGCAGCAGTGGGGTCATGGATGATTTAAATCTGTAAATGACCTTCTAATCTTATGTTGTTTCTGAATTCTTTGAACTTTCTCAGCTACTGAGATTTAAAAAATTTATTTACCAAGAAGTAAACAAAAGGAAAAATATTGGTGTGAAGGGTCAATAGATAAAACATGGAAATCAACCCCACCATAGTTTTGATTGGATTGTGAGTATATTTCTCATGAACATCTGTCATTAAGAGACACGAAGTGTTAGTCTACTATAGGATTGATTAGGTAGTAAGTGCTAATGAATAAGTTTCTTATAAACTACATCCTAACAGTTTACCAAACCCAGGCCAAAGGTGGCTTCACAAAGTAAACATTAACCAAAACCATTTAAGATAAGGCAAACTCACAACTTATATACCTTTAAAAAATTATTTTTTAGTTATTAGCCTTCCTTTCTCAAAAGAACTATTGCCCTGTTTTATTCTTTTAGTTTTCATATTTCATGATCTGAAAATACTTTCATGTTTTAGTCTTATTAAAGTGCAAATGCTGATCTATACAAGTAACTTCAAATTAAGATTTCTGTCTTAACTTTCTGCTTTAGTATGTATTTATTTTTGAGACAGAGTCTCAAGCTCTCACCCTGGGTAGAGAACTGTAGCATCACAGCTCACAGCAACCTCCAACTCCTGGACCTAAGTGATTCTCTTGCCTCAGCCTCCCAAGTAGCTGGGACCACAGGCGCCTGCCACAACTCCTGGCTATTTTCTGGTTGTAGTTGTCATTGTTGTTTGGCAGGCCTGGGCTGGATGCCAACCCGCCAGCTCTGGTGTATGTAGCTGGCACCTTAGCCACTTGAGCTACAGGCGCTGAGCCATGTTTAGTATTTTAAAATTTTATTTATGTGTGTAAAATTGCATCGATCTAAGGTACCTAACTGGCATTACATATGTGGTATAACTTGATAATGTGCTACATGATGTGGCTACTGACCCTCTTTTTCCTGGCATCTTAACGGACCTTGGTTTCTCATTCTTTTGTCATAGGATTTGATCCTATTGGGAGTTCCAGTAGCATCTTTATCTATTTCCCTGGGATCTTTTTTTTGACATTGTGTGTGTGTGTGTGTGTGAGAGATACAATGCAAATGCCATAAAATTCACCCTGCCCTGAGTCTTAGGTGTAAAGCTAAAAAGTCCCTCACAGAGTTAATTGACCTTGGCCTCAATGTCACACACTTTTTTAAACTGTTGAACTAAAGACAACTTTTAAAATTCTAGTGTTGCTTTTCACTTAAAAGGAAACTGAACATGTTACATTTTAGTGTAAAATTAAGATATGACTATTATAAAATTTGTTTCTTTTTTGTAGAATTCATCTAGAATTCTTTGAAATAGCCAACTTAATTTTTATTTATTTTAATTTTTAAAAGAATTTGATCTGCATAAATTCACATTATATGAAACTTCAGTGTCAGGTATTTTCATCACGTGAACCAAAGTTTTCATGTTTCTTACACAGATTTTTCCAGGAAAGTGTTTGTTTTTTAAAGTAAAAGTCTATCAAAAATTGGGGCCAGTGCTGTGGCTTGCAACTATAATCTTAGCACTTTGGGAGATTGAGATAAGAGGATAGTTTGAGACCAGTCTGAACAAGACTCCATCTCTACCAAAAATAGAAAAAATTAATCTGGCGTGGTGGTATGCTCCTGTAATCCCAGCTACTGGGGAGGCTGAGACAGGAGGATAGCTTGAGCCCAGGCGTTCGAGGTTGGGTTGTAGTGAGCTGGTAACACCACTGCACTCTGCACTCTACCTATAAACAACGTAGTCTCAAAAATAAAAAAATCAGTAGGGGGTTGTGAGCAGGTTATATTGGACTGTGTGGATACTGTTTTGATTTGGTTTTTGCTTTTGACTTTAATTGCCATGTCAGAGTTTTGTTAGAACTAGTCAGGAAGATAACTCATTCTTCTGTTTATGCTGCTTTTGACATGTATTTGGAGAAATGTTAAAAAAAAAAAAAAAAAAAACCTTTTGACATACTTTTCCTACAGAGGACAGTAAACCATTATGTTGAAGACCAGGAGTGGTCTCACAGGCTCAACTTGCTTATCTTAGTGGTTGTTACTTGAGGAGTATACAGCTGGTATTACTTAGGACTTGAATGATACAGTTTATCATTCAAAAATTTATAGTTTTACAGCATAATGTTTGTTAGACTTAATGTTTTTCTATTAGATTTAAAACACTCATGTTTTTTTTTTTAATAGCTTCTGATGGAGCACTGGTAGACCTCTAAAGGAAATATAATGTTAAGCACTGTATAACCTGTAATGATTTAGTGTTTATTGGTAGCAGAACACAAGGAGTAGAAGATTTGACTTACAGACTTTATATATTGGCCGGCTGCACCAGAATATAGGCCCCATGAGGGTGTCTGTTTCATTTCCTTCCATATTCCCAACTCTAAGGATAGTAATAGTTGTTCAGTATATATTTGGTGAATAAATTAATTAACATCTAGTTTGGAAGTGTATTCCTGACTTGATGCCATTGTATGAGGCTTGTTTTGTTTGATAACTTATTACCTAATATCTGTAGATTGGATTCCTTTGTATTTGCAGTTTATTGAATAAACCTGAGTTTTTTGTTGTTTGTAGTCCCAATTTTTGGAAAAACAGGAAATAAAACCAAAAGCTGTTAAAAAAGTGTTTTCATTTATGAGGCTTTTGTATAGAAATAATTTTATAAAAATAAGAGTTCTTTCATAAGAAATAAAATCCAAGGTGGACGTGGTGGTTGGCTTTAAGGCAAAGAAGAATTGTTTCTTGACCAGTTGCCTACAGCTGATGAGCTCCAGTAAGAGCGAAACCAGTTCTCACCTACAGAAACAATTTTGAAGTGTGAATTGGTCCTGTAGTACTGTGTCAGAAACAGAAACAACTCTGGGGATTAAAAAACGTGCTTGAATTAAGATGAGTTTTGTGACTGTGCTATTTTAAATACAGTATTTCCCTTAATGACTAAATGTTGCTAAAAAGTCAAAGTAACCTGTTTCTTTTTTCCCTCAAAAAAAAAAAAATTGTACTCTATTCTTGTAATTACTGTATATGAGTGTGAGTTTAATTTGTACAAGCACTTTTTAAATCAAGACAATCTTGTAAATAAAAGACTAGTTTTACAACATCCCCTTTAATCTACTAGTAGGCTATTCTATTCTCAGTATCCTTGATGACAGTCCTCACCCCCATCACCAAGACAAAAGAGAAAACACTTGGATAGCAATCAAATTGACCTGCATCAGCATTGCCAGCTGAAGGCCTACAGGACTCAGCTGACTTGTTTTTTCTCCCGGTTAATCATAGACATATAATGCTGATTTTTTTTTTTTTTTTTTTGTCGTCCCCATTTGCTAGCCCTCTGTGCAGTTAATCTTTGGTAATGGCTTCGTTACGTATATAAACGCAGATCTTTGTTAACTACCTCTCCTTTTCCTCTGGTCTTCAAACAGTATTCATATGAGCATCAGAAAACTAACTTTGCAGGCTAAGTGGTTATTAGATGCTAATTTGTATGATTATTTTTTCATCATGGGCATATTAAAGAAATTATAGAAGGTGCTTGTCTTTTGAACTTAATCTAAGTCTTCCTTAATTTACAGGAGGATAATGTGTAAAATAGATTCTAAGGTTAGGTAATTTGTAAATAGTTTTTAATCTAGATGAATGTCTTGCAGGCTGTGAGACACATTTTTGCTCTACATTACTCTGCAGGTTAAAAGTCTTCCTACAACATGTTTCCAACTCACTAAATGCTGTTTGGTCCAGATCTTTGGAACCCTATGGGTCCTACCCTCATTAAGAACTGCTGGATTGGCCATATGCAGTGGCTCACGCCTGTAATCCTAGCACTCTGGGAGGCTGAAGCGGGTGGATTGCTTGAGCTCAAGAGTTTGAGACCAGCCAGAGCAAAAGTGAGACCCCTGTCTCTACTAAATACAGAAAAACTGAGGCAGGAGGATCGCTTAAGCCCAAGAGTTAGAGGTTTCTGTGAGCTATGATGCCACAGTACTATACCAAGACTGACTGCTTGAGACTCTATCTCAAAAAAAAAAAAAAAACCAAAACTGGATTACATTTGCCAAACTGAGGGTAAATACAGTAGAAAAATGTATTAGTTATGTTTGTCTGATACTACCGTTTTAGATTTAGGGAGTTTGCTTTAGTTCAGAGTGAGATTCCTTCTTCTTGGAAATACAAAGACCATTTATGTCCATCCAAAAATGTCATAAGAAAGGCTCTGTGTGCTTGACAAGTATGAATGCAGTGTCTTTTAATTTACCCAAGAGATTACTTTTGTGCTCGCAATGAGGAAATTTGGCAGAAGACGTGGTATTAGAATCAGTTCTTTAAAATAATTAGGCTTTAAATAGACTAAAGGGAAGAACATTGTGGATGGTGCAAAGCCATGGAATTATTTGGGGAAACCTGAGTAGACCTGGTCAGGCTAGTAAAGTGAAGTGCTAGGATTTTAGGAATGTGTTGAGAGATAAGATTGGAGAAGTAGGACAACCAGTTTATTGAGGAATCTCAATTCTGAAATATAAACATAAAGTAGTTTTATTTTTTCTTTAATAGGCTTCCAGTCATACTGTATAAAACATTCCTGGCCCTTTAACTGTCCTCTGAAGTGTAGTTACTCATACAATTTTTCTTACACTTTTGGTTATTAGAGAAAATTCCAGAAATTAAGATGTGTTCTAATAATTTTTTTTTAAAAGCCAAAGTCACAAACTTATTCTCCCTGAAGAAAAGTTAAAGCTGTTAGTTCATACCAGGGTGGTTTGAAGAAGAGGTTTAACGAAGACATGCTCCTTTTCTCCATGTTCTAGGCAGCCCCTTTCCATCTGGGGGAAGACTAACCAGCAGAGGCAGAGCTGTCATTACCTGGGTTCTGTCCAGGGGTTTTGATAGAGGCACCGTTGTAGGTCCCTGGCCCCTTTAGTCACTGAAGATGCACTTCACAGGGCAGTCTCACTGTGACAGAGCCAGTGTAGTACACACTGCAACTTCTTGCCTGTTTTGGTGACCTTTTGCCATGGTACTGTCTCATCCCTGGGCTGTCCCAAAAAACCTGCCCTTCCGTTAACCTTGCTCCTTTGGAGTGTAGGAGGGAGGAATGGAGAGAGATTGAGAAATCAACAGTTTTAAGTGTTCCAGGTATGTGAAGGGATCACAGGCCTCAGTAGAGGAAAGGGGGAATTAGAAATGCAGGAGCTATGAAATTGTTGACTATGAGGGAAACAAAGAGATGACTAAGAAAAATTATACCATGGACAGAATAAAAGGATGAGCTACTGTTGCTCAATGGTAGGAGCTATAATGATGATTTTGGATTTGGCCATTTTGAGTTTGAGGTTATAGTAGAACCTCCAGAGGAAATGCCTGTATTCACGTGGAGATTTTAATACAGAGACAGACATAGTAAAGAAGATGAGATGATTTGATGTCTATTACTCAAGAGTACAGAACTGAAAATAATTATTATGTAGGCATCAACTCTGAATGTTACTTCACATTATCTAAATGGAAGGACAAAGACTTGACTGAATCCAGGGAACATAAAAGCTGGGTGAGAGCCTAAGCCAGTGTTTGCTTAGTGTTTTTCTGTTGACAAATCACGGCACATAGGTAAGAACCATGTTGATAAAGTTTTCTTTTTACTTTACGCTGGGGTGTTTGTAACGACATCTTTGCAGTCTTTTATTTCTTCAAATAGATTACTTACCTGCTCCCTGTTACACTTTGGTCAGGGTTCAACTTATATTGCAATAGCCTTAGTTATGATGTTTAAGACCAGTTCTTTCATTGTTTTTAGATTGATTTGTAGATTTTTGATACAAGTTTCAATTCAACAGCAACATATTCACAAGTTATATCTTTGAGTTACTTTGGGTAAGGTAATGTAGATGGCAGTACCCTTACTTGAGAATTATTTTATTCTGTCTTAGATTTTGGAATACAGAATACTTACAAAATCTTTTATTATTGCATTTATTTGTATTGTCTACCAGGAGTGTCCACCGTTTTTTCTGCTGCACATTGGAAGAATAAGAGTTGTCTTGAGCCATACAGTAAATACACAAACACTAATGAAACCTGATGAGCAAAAGAAAAGGTCTGTGCATACTTTTCCAGATACCTGACACTACAGATAAACCAAATAGTCCTTAAATCTGTACATGGCCATTGGGCCACAGGTTGGACACTCCTGGTTGTAAACCAAGCCTTTAGTAACAGCGTGGGCTTTGGTTTGGTTATAAAATATGCACAGCAAGATAATTTCTGTTTGGTTTGGAAATATATGTTATACAGATAGGTAGTTTAATAGTGTGTTCAGGCCAATGGTTATGTGAGTTGATACCCCAAAGAGCAGTCTCAGCTAAAAGGCAGGCTATCCTTTTTCCCATTTTCTGCATCCCTAAAACAATGTTTCTCAAATACTAGTATTATATCATTTTTGTGCTTATAGGCAGGCTTTAATTCAACAAATATTTGAGAACCTTCTATATGCTAGAAACTCCATAGTATACAACTCCATTATAATTTATTATGATTTGTTCTTAACAAAATTCACTCCTGCTCAGCATTCTGAGGATTCTAGCTGACCAGTCTTCTCACCTTTTTTTTTTTAATTATCCTTTGACCATCACTTCCATCATAGCCTGATTAAACATGCATCTTTGTTTTTCAAAATGGTAATTTTTGTTTTGTTTTCCATTAGTATAACTCATCTGGAATTACTTCTTTTCTAGGTAGTCAAACTATGATCTGCCCACTCTTTAGTCTCACCTCACGTGGCTTTGGTAACTTACCTACTTTGTACAGGACATATGACAAAAGAAGTTGACAATTCCTTTTTCATTAAGATCACTGAAATATTTTATATTTGTGTCTCATAATTTTTGAGGTTGGCTAATTTTCACAAAACAGCTAGAACAATAATCTTCATACATAATATAAAAATGTAACACTGTCAAATTAATTTTTTAATTTGGTCTAGGCAGTGCGTATGAGCTGATTTGCACTGGACATTGTTTTATTCCTGATGAGAATATTTGAAAATCACAGTGGTACTTCGTAGATCCTCCCTGCCTGGATAAAAAATGAATTTTTGTTAGGGACTCTTTCCACCCTACTTCCTTTTAGCTCAGATCTATATCTCTGGGCTATAGGCAGCTGGGTCTTTAGGGTTTTGGTTTTTTTTTTTTTTCTTGAGACAGTGTCTCACTTTGTTACCCTCAGTAGAATGCTGTGGCTTCACAGCTCACAGCAACCTCAGACTCTTCGGCTTAAGTGATTATCTTGTCTCAGCCTCGGGAGTAGCTGGGACTACAGTTGCCTACCACAACACCTGGCTATTTTTAGAGACAGGGTCTTGCTCTGGCTCAGGCTGGTCTGGATCCTGTGACCTCAGACAATCCACCTACCTCGGTCTCCTAGAGTGCTGGGGTTACAGGTACCTCTCAATAAATTTTTTATCTTCATTAATGTACATTGTTCCATTATCTTGGTCTGTGATTTCTCCTTTAGTGCTTCCATTGGAGTCTCATTCTCGAAGAGTTTCTTATAGGTTCTTGAGGTAGTCATTTTTTCCTCACAGAGCTGAAGGACTTCTAAACATTCTTTGGCACTAATTTTCCAGTCACTAGCATTATTTCTTACTTAACATTTTATGGGGATAATTAGGGATTACCAGACTGTAACTGAAATTAATTAGTGAAACTGTATGCAAAGACACAGAACCTTGCAGTAGCCCTACTGGTTATAGCCAACTTGGATTGGTTTTCCTAGTCTTTTTTCTTTTTGAAAGGGAAAGATTTTTAAAGGAATTATTAGTTTGTGGTCTTATTATATCACATCATGGTGTATGTGCAAATATACACAGGCTTTTGACTTAAAAATTTTTTTTGTTTAATTTTGATGTTTCAATTTCCTAGATGTAAAACGAAGATCAGGAGCAGATTTGAAGACGCCTAAGGTGAACTGGTGCCAGTCAGCATGTCAGAAACAAAGAATGTAGCTGCCATTCCCTCTGATAAAAATACTGGGAGGACATCTGAATTAAAGGACGACTCATGCAGCTCGTTTTCTGGTGATGAAAGCAGCAGATTAGAAAATGAGTTCAAACTATTGTCATTCAACTCTGAAAAAACTTTATGTCAGCCTAACAAACATAATAATCAAATTGACGCTCAGGGAAACTATAATCCAGATTATGGTGGAGGCGAGGATTCTTGTGCTAAAATAGACACATGTCCAGAAAATCCTGAACAAACAGGTGATTTTCCTAGCGGAGATTTTGCAAAGCAAATTTCAGAAACAAATGAAACAGAACAGACAGTAACGCAAATACTGGAGAAATTAAGGTCATCTACCTTTACAGAAGCAGCTAATCAAAAGACTTATTCAGAAAGTCCTTATGATACAGACTGCACCAAGAAACTTATTTCAAAGATAAAGAGTGTTTCAGCATCAGAGGATTTGTTGGAAGAAATAGAATCTGAGCTCTTATCTGCAGAGTTTGCGGGAGAACACCGAGTACCAAATGGGATGAAAAAGGGAGAGCATGCATTAGTTCTCTTTGACAAGTGTGTGCAAGACAAGTATTTGCAGCAGGAACACACCATAAAAATGTAAGTTTTTTATTTTAGATTTTTTTTCACAGATCAGCGATTGAATTTTTTAAAGGGAAGTGTCATCTTACCCACTTGTAATTCCACCGGAGAGTCATGCACATAGTAGTTGAGCAAAGAATGTGTACTTACTGAATAATTGAACAAATGTCAAATTTTTGTAGTTATTTAACATCCTAGTTTAAAGTAATAAATAATAGTGTAAATTCATTAAAGAGCTAGATATTTTTATAAAAACAACTCAAATTTTTCGTTTTTGAAGGAGTATAGAAGTATATTGTTAAAAATGAGAAATTTGAAAGGAAATGAGAAGTGATAAAATTTAAAAAGTTGTTTTTAAATCTTCCTTCTAAATTCAGTGATTTAAACAATTAAAATTTAGAGATCACAAGAATTGTCATTCAGTAATGAGAACTTAGTTCTTTTTAGACTTCTCTTGGATTTGCAAAGCTAATTTTGTTTAATGACAGTTTAATTTTAGTCTTTTTCATATGTATTATATTAACCTGTATTTTAATTCTAGATTTATATAGCTAAGTGACACATTTAGGTACTTTTTGACAAACTTGAAGAAAACAAAACTAGCCTTCATTAAAATACAGGCTCTTTTCAAAAAATGATATTTAAAAAAATTTTTTTGAGTTGGGGGTGTGTAGAGAAGGAGGGAGAAAGTCACTGTCTCAAAAGAGGATGACAGAGGAAAATTCACCATAATGGTTATGAAGTTGGCTTTTAATGATCTCCATTTTTCTGGCCTTTACTCCTCCAGGTTATCCTGCTCAGTGGATTAGTCTTCCCCAAAGCAGCCATGTCATTGGTTTACCAATGAACTTTAATCTCTTGGTATCCAGGGCCTCTTTTTCTATTTTTAATTTTTATTTTTAATTGTGATTAGGATATATATTACATAAAATTTACCATCTTAACCACTTCTAAGTAGACAGTTCCTTTGTGCTAACTTTATTGACATTACTGTGAAGTCAATCTGCAGATATTTTCACCTTGCAAATCTGAAACTCTGTACCCATTCAACAGTAACTCCCTATTCTCACCTACCCCCAGCCTCTGGCAACTACCATTCTACTTTCTGTGAGTTTGGCTACTCTTGATACTTCATGTAAGTGAAATCATATAGTACTTGTCTTTTTGTTACTGGCTTATTTGATTTAGCATAACTTGAGATTTACCCATGTAGTAAACATGTTGGAATTTTGTTCCTTTTTAAGGAATTTATGAATATGCCACATTTTTATTTATTCATTCATCTGTCATTGAACACCTGGGTTCTGTCTACCTTTTCTGGCTGATATAAATAATGCTGCTGTGAACATGGGTGTACAGATGCCTCTTCCAGATGGCAAGGCCTTTCTTAATACTACCCAGAAACCAGTGCCTGCTTCTCTGTGCTCTTAGCCTTACTGGAACACTGTTACTAAGTGGATTTATGTTTAGTTACTTGAAAGCGTGGGGCTTCTCCTGTTCTTGGTTATATAGGGTATCTTCTTCATTTTCCTGGGGTCAGTACTTAGCTCTGTTAGATGTTCCCCTTGAGGTTATCTCTGATGTCTCTTCCCACTTTCCTTAGATCTGGATTCCTAGCACTTTAATACTTCTGTTGTAAATTATAAGATGCTGTATCCTGAATAATAACAGCAAATGCTTATATGCTGTAAATTATGGGCCTGGCACATTAGCTATATTAACTTATAGACTTTTCACTACCACTCTCTGTGGCATGTACTATTATTATCTCCATTTTACAGATGAGGTAACTGAAGTGCAGAGAGACTAGGTAACTTGTTCAAAGTCATGTGCTAATGAACACACATAAATTAAAATCTGAACCTCATTAGTTGGATTTCAGAGGTTTGTTAAATGTGGTTATCAGGAATGAATTAGTTATGAGTTCAGTTTAGCTAAAAGTGTTACGAATATAGTAGAAAACTGATTCCTCTATTTTGTTCCATCCTATTAGAACAGTGGCAGCATGGGCGAGTGAGGTGAGCATAATTCTGATAGATGCTTGGAGCTAGAAGATCTCACTGCCGTTTGTAAGCTCTGTTATATTCACCAAATGAACTGGTTTGAGTGAAGAATATTTTATCTAAATAAGGAGGACAATATCTGATAGAACTGTTTTGTGGATATTAAGGCATTATACTAATAATCAGATATTTTAAATCTAGGTTAATCTTTTGTTATACACATAATATTTTTAATTCCAAATAAAATGGAATAAAATGTGATTCAGGTCAGCTCTAAAACTACATTTTTCCCCCTTTCATCTTCATTTAATTTTCTTTTAATTGTTGAGGGTACCCAGAACCAGGTTACATTGCTTTTATTAGATAAGGACTACCTTTCAGTTTCATTGAAATTTTCATGAATGCATGTTTCCGCATAACTTTGTTTGTACATACATTCCCCTATTTTCTTTTTCCTCAACTTTATTGAGGTATAATTAACAAAATTGTATATATTGAAGGTGTATAGTGTGCTCATTTAATATGCATTGTGAAGTTATTACTACAGTCAAGTTGGTTAACATATCCATCACCTCACGTAGTGTGTGTGTGGTGAGAACACGTCAGATCTACTCTCAACAAAATTTAAGTGTACAGTACGGTGTTATTAACTGTAGTCACTTTGACCACCATCTCCTCATTTTACACCATCTACCATTCTATTCTGTTTCTGTTTTCTAAAACAGTATTATTGTCTAAGTTCCAACCAAAATTCTTAATTAAGAACAGTTACCTGTGTATAGGATGTGCATTTGGTGTGTAAGAAGAACAATTTGAGTGCTTAACTGCTCTTCTCTCCCCCTCCCTTAGTTGTTTACTTGTGACCTGCAGCCAGTATTCTTGTGTCTCCTGTAGTTTTCTGTAACAAATTGAGTATACACCTTAGCATAAGTTAAACCACTGCACATAAAAGGCTCAATAAACGTGCATACTTTTGCCTCTTTCCCAAACATTTGTATGATGGCTTCCTCACTGCATTCCTGGGCTCTACTACTGCCACCTCAGTGAGGCCTGCCTTGGCTACTTTTCTAAGATTGCAGCTCAGGTTATTTTGTGCCCTCTTGCTGTCCTTTACTTTTCTTGATAGGACTCAATCACTCCTTGACATTTTATTTATATTTCTTCATTGCCTGTTTTCATTTTCTCTATTAAAATGTAAGCTCCATGAGGGCAGGTACTATTTGCTGACACAGTCCCCACAGGTGATAGGTACTGGCAAGCATTGGTTGAGTGAGTAAGTGATCTTCAAAGTGGAAGGTAGAGAGGCCTGGGCTTTGGAATTAGATCTGCATCCAAAACAAAATTCAACTACTTCCTCTCTGTATAGTCTGGAACAAATTCTAGGCTAGTTTTATTTATTTATTTATTTTTAACTAGTAAAACAGAAGTAATAATTTCATAGATTTATTTTGAATATTAAACAATGTGCTTTTTAAAAAGAAGGCTAACCTTAGCCAATAGTAAGCGTGCAAGAAATGTTAGCTAACTATTGCTATTAATAATCCTATAATATTAGCTGTTAACCTTCTTAGGTACCTTATATTTCTGAGTACTTTGCATGCAGTTTGTATAATTTCTCTTTTCCTAGGAGGCTCAAAATTGCTGCTTAAACTCTTGTTAGTTTACATAGACTACACACAATAACTATTAGAATGTTGTTAAAATATTTTAAAAACCTGAAACGAGATTTCCCACCCTTAGCACTATTGCCATTTTGGACAGATTACTCTTTGCCACTGTTGGGGCTGTGTTGTGCTTTGCAGGGTGTTCCGCAGCATCCCTGGCCTCCACCACTAGATGCCAGTAGCAACCCCTACCCGTGCTACATCTAGGTATATCTCCAGACAAATGCCTGGTGGGGCAACATTACCCTTGGATGAGAACCACTTACCTGAAGGGTTCCAATGCCAAGGGATAGGGTTCATAACTGAGATGCCCAGAGGCATAACTTTAGAAGGGTATGGTTTTCTTTGATTATATTTCACTTGATTTGAAATAATGCACATTTATAGGAAAAAGATAATAGTTATCAGCAGTTAATTTACAGAGTATCAGGTTTCATTATAAAAGGATTACCTAGGAATTCTAATTTATTATAATCATAGGGTTCTACCCCTAATCTATAAACAGATTCTATCCCACCTGTCATTTTATCTTCATTTTTAATTATGTTTTACTTATACTGCCCTTTTTGTATTTAGGTTAATTAAAGAAAATAAGAAGCATCAGGATCTCATCTTAGACATTTGTTCAGAAAAAGACAATTTAAGAGAAGAACTAAAAAAAAGAACAGAAACAGAGAAGCAGCATATGAGCACAATTAAACAGGTAAAAGGACAAAAATCCTTAAAGATCATCCTTCCATTTATAAAATAAATACATTCCTGAAAAATTGTGTATAAATTGAAGCTCTGTAATAGAAATCATTTTGTTTTCCTTTTTCTTTTTTTTTTTTCTTTTCGAGGCAGAGTCTTGCTCTGTTGCGTGAGCTAGAGTGCAGTGGCCTGAGCCTAGCTCACAGCAATCTCAAACACCTGGACTCAAGCTCCTGCCTCCCTAGTACCTAGTACAGGTACCTACCACAACGCCTGGCTAGTTTTTCTATTTTTTAGTACAGATAGGGTCTTGTTCTTGCTCAGGCTAATCTCCAGCTTCTAAGCCCAAGCAATCCACTCACCTCAGCCTCCCAGAGTGCTAGGATTACAGGCCTGAGCGATTGTGCCCAACTAATAAATCATATTTTAAATGCAGAGAATTACATCGTATTTAAAGCAGTTCTTATTTTCTTTTATGTAAATTTATAATTTTATGATTTGCCTGACTGCTATATGTAAGTTTTTGCTCAAAATAATCAAAAAGGCAGTTTGATTTGACAGTCAGCTTAGACTGTTTTTGCCAATAGACAAGAAACAATAGATACATAAAAGTTTATGTATCTGGCTTATGGTTTAGTATGATTCTATTCTCAGTATTTTTGTAAATACACTGTGAGCTGTGGCTCTCAATGGTTTACATTTGGATTGTGTGTGGCTAACTAGCTTTCCAAGCCTGTTCTTCTCTTCTTTTTAATGAACCAGTCTGATGCATGGATCAGCAAAGTGAATATTTTGACAGCAAAGCTGAGCTGCTCTTTGACAGTGATCTTTTCTGAGCTGCTTTTCTTCTGCGGACAGGATTAGAAGGATAAACTTAGAAGTATTTCCCATTGCTCCCACCTAACAGGCACCACGTCAGGGTATATGCCACATCTGGGTGTGGGACACAGCTACAATAAGGACTTTACCTAAAAAAGGCAAACACTGTAACCTAATTGTTTGTACCCTCATATTAATTTGAAATAAAAAGTTAAAAAGGATTTCCTTTTGTCTCATTTTTCATAAAACGAGGCAATGAAAATAACAGTAAACAATTGGTAATGACATAAGAAATTAAATCAGGTGTCACTTATGACTTGGTTTACTTAATGCACCTTTACATAATTCAAAGCTAACTATATTTGTAAAACTATGTATTTAATCCTGTATTTTATGTGTCTTAG
Source organism: Galagoides demidoff (assembly GCA_963574575.1). Classification (NCBI taxonomy): domain Eukaryota; kingdom Metazoa; phylum Chordata; class Mammalia; order Primates; family Galagidae; genus Galagoides; species Galagoides demidoff. The sequence continues at coordinate 27,222 of CAUYQV010112204.1, forward strand.
GGCCACCACAAGTAAACCAAATTTAGAATGTTAAAGTGTGAGGGAGCCTTAATGATAGGTTGAGTCTGTATTTTGATAATGAAGTTACTCCTCATGACCCCTTCACAATGAACGGATAGTAGGATAGAGCCAGTAAACTTCTCACAAGTTTTTTAGTGGTTATGCTCCTTAGAAAGAGAAAACTGGGTTCACCTTCTTTTGCTAGCATTTAGAGAACTTGGTACTTCTAAATAGAAAACAAATACAGCAGGATTTTCTTTCTTAATTTTATCTCTAGATCTGCAATATGGCAATCACATATAGGTGGCTGGTGGTTGCCATATTGAGCACTTCAGAGGTGGCTAGTCTAAACTGAGAGGTGATGGAATGGGAAGTCCATGCTTAATTTGGAAGACTTAATACCCAAGGAAAAGTAGAACTGCTCATTTTTTCATGTTAATTATATACCGAAATGGTAATATTTTGAATATATTTGGTTTAATAAACTATTACCTGTTTTCTTTTTTTGAGACAGAGCCTCAAGCTATCTCTGGGTAGAGTGCTGTGGCATCACAGCTCACAACAACCTCCAACTCCTGGGCTCAAGTGAGTCTCCTGCCTCAGCCTCCCAAGTAGCTGGGACCACAGGCAGCCGCCACAGTGCCCGGCTATTTTTTGGTTGCAGCCATCATTGTTGTTTGGTGGGCCGGGCTGGATTCGAACCCGCCACCTTGGGTGTATGTGGCTGGCGCTTTAGCCATTTGAGCTGCAGGCGCCAAGCCACTATTACCTGTTTTCTTTCTGCTCTTTAAAATATGACTTTTAGAAACTTTAAAATTACACACACGGCTTATATCTCTTTTGGACAGTGTTGGGTTTTTTTTTTAGTGTTCATCTTTTTTTTTTTTTTCTTCAGTTTTTGGCTAGGGCCAGGTTTGAACCACCACCTCTGGTATATGGGGCTGGTACCCTTTGCGCCCCAATCTTTTTTTTTTAATAGCTTTACTGAGATATAATTCACGTGCCATACAGTTCAGTTATTTCAGGCATATATTTTAATGGCTTTTAATTGTACAACCATTGCCATAATTTTAGGCATTTTATCACCCCTGAAAGAAACTCTCTACCCATTAGTGGTCACATTTCTTCCCCCTCCCCCCACCCCCGAGACAGAGTCTCACTTTGTTGCACTTGGCAGAGTGCCATAGCATCATGATCAGCAACCTCCAATTCTTGGGCTCAAGCAATTCTCTTGCCTCACCCTCCCAAGTAGCTGAGACTACAGATGCCCACCACAATGCCTGGCTATTTTTAGAAGCAGGGGTCTCGCTCTGGCTCAGGCTGGTCTTGAACCTGTGAACTCAGGCAGTCCACCTGCCTCGGCCTCCCAAGTACTGAGTTTACAGGTGTGAGCTACTGCGCCCAGCCAGTGGTCAGATTTCTTTTCCTTCCATCTTGACCCTCCCTGCTCTGTCCTAGGGAACAACCGATTTATTTTCTGACTCTATAATTTGCCTATTCTGAACATTTCATAGGAATGAAATCATATAAGAAGTAGCCTTTTGTATCTTCTTTGACTTAGCATGTTTTTAAGGTTTCATATAAATTGTAGCATGTGTCAGTACTTGATTCTTTTTAATGATTAATCCATTATATACATATACAACATTTTGTTTATCCCTTCATCCGTTGATAGACATTAGGTTGTTGTCACCATTTGCCTATTAGAATCTTGTCTCTGTGAACATTCACATACACGTTTTTAGGTTTATGTGTGCTTTCGTTTCTATTGGGGTATACCCAGGAGTGAAGAGAACAAATTGGGAAGTGTTCCCTTTATTTGAGGGGCAAAGATTTGTGAAGAATTGATATTAATTTTTTAATGTTTGGTAGAATTTAACCTGTGTGGCCATCTGGGCCTGAACTTTTTGTGGGCAGTTTCTATTGTTTTTTAATTATTAAATCAGTCTCTACTGGTCATAAATCTATTCAGAACTTCTGTTTCTTCTTGTGAGAGTTTGATAGTTTACATCTTTCTGGGAATTTTCTATTTCATCTAGGTTCATAGTATTCATTCATAATTCTTTTTAATTCTTCTAAAGTCAGTAGTAATGTCTTTCTTTCACTGCAATTCTAGTAATTTGAGCCAAGGCTTTTTTTTTGTCCTCAGTCTAGCTCAGTGGTTCTCAACCTTCCTAATGCTGCAATGTATTTTCATTGTTAAAAAGGGTTCACAACCCACAGGTTGAGAACCGCTGATCTAGCTAAATATTTGTCAATTTTATTTATTTTTTCCAAAGAACCAGTTTTTTGGTTTTGTCTGTTTTTCTGTTCTCTAGTTCATTAATTTCCACCCTTTTTTATTTTTTCTTCTGTTCTTTTCCCGGTGTCCTGAGGTAGAAATTTAGGTTATTGATTTGATATCATTTCTTATTTTTTAACATAGGTGTTTTTAGTTATAAATTTCCCTCCAAGCGTTGCTTTACATGTATCCTCTAAGTTCTGGTATATTACCTGTTCATTTTTATTCATTACCTAGTACTTTCTGATTTCTCATGTTATTTCTTCCATTAGATATTAAGGAGTGTGTTTAATTTTTACAAATACGTGTATTTCTCAAATTTCTTTCTTTACTGAGTTCTCATTTCAACTTGTGGTTGGAGAACATACATGGGTCATTAGGAAAGTTTTGAGATACACAACAATCAAATACAAAATCCATGTGGATGGAAACAAATGAAGCCTTCCTGGCTCCAGTAAGCTGAGCAAGTTGAAACTTGTACAGGTGAATCTGAAAGGACACTGTCAACTATGTTTCCTAGAAGGGAAATAATAGACCATAACATACTCTGTCTCAAAACTGTAGCAGTGACCCACTTTGTATGATTTCAGTCTTCTAAATTTATTGAGGTTTGTTTATAACCTAGCAAATGTTTTATCCTGGAGAATATTTCACATTCACTTGATGAGAATGTATGTACACTGTTATTGCCATGTATAGTGTGTTCTATATATAGATTAGATTCCGTTGTTTTATAGTGTTGTTACAGTCCCCGATTTCCTTGTTAATCCTCTCATTCTAACCATTATTGAAAGTAGGATATCGAGGTCTCCAGCTGTTGTTGGCTTGTCTCTTTCCCACTTCATTTCTGTTGGGTTTTGTCTCAGTATTTTGGTGCTATGTTGTTAGGTGCCTGTATACTATATGTATAACTGTCACATTTTTCTGGTGGATGGATCCCTTTTATCATTAGGAAATACTCTTTATCTCTTGTAACGTTTTTTATGTTAATCTGTTTTGTGTGATAGTAGGCCAGCCACTCCTGCTCTCTGTTTGCATGCCATATCTTTGGCCATCCTTTTACTTTCAATGTATTTGTATCTTTGAACCTAAAGTACCTCCTGTAGACAGCATACAGTTGAATCTTTTAAATATATATATTTTTGGACAATTTTAGATTTATTCTGTTTTCCACAAATAAAGGATGTTCCTGTTTAATCTTTTGAGTATCCCATTGATTTTTGAAATACTATATATAAATAAGAGATCTCTGTAAGACTCTGATATTTTATTTTTCTAGAATATGAAATAGGCACTAATTAACTTTTGGTGAGCACTAACTTTCAAGTTAAATTCTTTTGTTTCCCAAATCAATTAAGGGGGGTACAAATGTTTTAGGTTCATGAATTGCAGTGCTTGAGTCTCAGCTGTCGGTGTCATCACCCAAATAATGTTCATAAATCCATTAGATAGGTTTTTGCCTCTCTCCTCTCCCTCCCCTGATAACTTTTACTTCCCTCTGTGTATATATGTGCTCATGGGTTAGTTCTAATTTAGTAATGAGTTGAGTACATGTAGTGTTTGTTTTTTCATTCTTGAGATACTTTACTTAGGAGAATAGTCTTTAGTTCATCCAGATTATTGCAAAAGGTATTAATTGATCATTTTTATGGCTGAGTAGTATACATGGTATACATATACCACATTTTACCATTCCACTCATTAATTGATGGGCACTTGTGTTGATTCCACATCTTTGCATTTGTGCTGCAATAAACAATCAAATGCAGGTGTCTTTTTGATGATGTCATTTTTTTCCTTTGTGTAGATACCTAATAGCAGGACTGCTATTCAAATGGTCAAATGGTAGGTATTTTAGTTCTTTGAGGTATCTCCATACTGTTTTCTGCAGGGGTTACTAATTTGCAGCCCCACCAACAATGTATAAGTGCATTCCTTCCTCTCCTCGTTCATACCAGCATCTGTTGATTTGGGGCTTTTACATAAAAACCATTCTAACTGGGGGAAGGTAGTAGGCATATCTCATTGTGGTTTTAATTTGCATTTCCCTGATGATTAGTGACAAATCTTATTTTTCATTTCAGTCTGTCACTTTATGCCTTTTGATAGGATCGTTTGGTCCACTTTCATTTAACATTACTGACAGCTGGATTTATGTCCACCGTTGTACCTTTTCATATATAGAGAGATCTCGTGTTGTTTTATTCCCTTATTCCTCCTTCACTGCTTTTTTTTTTGCTTAAAGTGAATATTTTCTAATAAAATACCTAAGTTTTTTCGTGATGTTTTCACTATACATTAACTTCCCTCTATCCAAGGGGGTATATTCTAAGACTCCCGGTAGATACCTAAAACTGCAGATAGTATTGAACCCACTTGTCATTAATCAGAACATGTTTCTGTTCGTTATTTCACCCGCAAATGTAAAGCCTTTTCCATCTTCACTAGTCACTTATCACATACTAAGGCCATAACTTTTCTCGTTTGAGCCAAATTTCTTTTTCCTTCTTAATTTCACAGTTAGAAAATATGTTCTGACTATGGATGTTAGCAAACTCAGCGTACAATTTTTGTCCTTCTTTGTTGAGGACTTTCCCTGTTTCACTTAACACTTTAGGGCCATTAAGTAAAACATGGGTTGCTTGAATACAAGCCCTGTAATACCTTGACAGTTGTTCTGATAACTGAGGTGGCTACTATGAGGAACTTAAGAAGTTAAAGCTTCCAGAGATAAACTACTTGCTCAAGCCCTTACAGCAAAAAATGTAATTCAGCAATACATACAGAGATGGCCTAAGAGATGGAATAGGTATTTTTCACATCGTTAGTGTTATTAACTTGATATTCTGGTGACTAACTGGCAGGTGGTATATAGGTCATGCATATGCGGGATAAAGGTTATGATTGAGGGCAGTGCCCATAGCTCAGCGGGTAGGACGCTGGCCTCATACACCTAGGCTGGGGGGTTCGAACCCGGCCCAGGCCAGCTAGAACAACAGTGACAACTGCAACAACAACAAAAAATAGCTGGGTGTTATGGCAGGTACCTGTAGTCCTAGGTACTTAGGAGGCTGAGGCAAGAGAATCACTTAGGCCTGAGAATTTGAGGTTGCTGTGAGCTGTGATGCCATGGCACTCTACCAGGGCAAAAGCTGGAGACTCTGTCTCAAAAAAAAAAAAAAAAAACCCAGATGACTGACAGCCTGGGCAAGAGGCTAGCAGGACAACATAAGCTTTCATCACGCTGCTCAGAAAATGGCATGCAGCTTAAAACTTAGGAGTTGTTCATTTCTGGCATTTTCCATTTAATATTTTTGGATCCCGGTTGACCACAGGTAACAGAAATCATGGAAAGCAAAACTGTGAGGGGGGACTGCTATATTTTCCTTTTATTTCTCAGAGCACACTCTAGGCCAGGGCTTACCGTGTACTCCTGTCTCATCAGAATCTCTTCAGATTTACACTAAATTAATTCCAATGAGATACAGAAACATTGCTAAAAGTTAGTGATTTCCAAGCTTGCAGTATATTCATTGTGCTCTTTATTTTTTTTTTTTTGAGATATTGGTGATCTGCTTGGTATAGTCATAAAAATAATATGGAAATAATTTTTTTTACAGTTAGAATCAAGAATAGAGGAACTTAACATGGAAGTTAAAGTTTCCAAAGATAAACTAGTAGTTCAAGACCTTGCAGCAAAAAATGCAATTCAGCAGTTACACAAAGAGATGGCCCAACGGATGGAACAGGTATTTTTCATATCATTCTCTTTAGTAACTTGATACTCTGGTGACTCTTGTCTCTTGTTTGTGATAAGACACCAAGCATGTTAGACTGTTTTGGACATCATTGTTGTACTAAAAATAGGTCATTTTGTCTCAGTGTGTGACGCACCTTATATAGGGGCAAGACACAGTTATCTGAGGGACTTCACCTAACATATGTAATCAGTGTAACCTGGTTTCTTGGGCAAGACACAGTTATATATGAGGGACTTTACCTAACATGTAATCAGTGTAACCTGGTTTCTGGTACCCTCAATGAATCCCCAACAATAAAAAGAAAAGGTCATTTTATTTATGTAAAAGCAGCCTTTCGAAAAATGATAAGGTCATGCATAAATACATGGTAATTATTTTTAAAAATTAAAGTATATGAGATAAAAAAATGAAAGTCCTTTTATGTCTGTACTTCCTCTTCTCCTGCCTCTAATCCCCCTATATCCTATACTTTGTTCCACAGCTAATTGTTAATGTTTTGGTTATATAGCCTACATCTGCATATACAAGTCACATGTGCTTTTTGTACATATTCATATACTTCCCCCACTTGATTGGAATTTTATTGTATAACTTTTTAAAAACCTTTTCTTTCCTGTTTAACATACCTTGGTAATCTTTTTGAGTTGGTGTGTGATTCTCAGCAGAGGTCATTTTAAGCAGTCATTTTCTATATTACTTGCCTGAACTCTTTAAGGTTTAGGTCTTTTCTCATTTTTATTCCTTTACCCACAGAATTTTGCACAACTAACAATTAGTTCTCATAGTGAATTGAATCAGAGAGGGTTAACTCACTGCTTATACTGCTAAGCGAGTTGAATCCCATCCTTCTTGCCCTGAAGCTACTACCATAAGTGACATTCTGGCAGAAATTTAGTAAATAAACAGGTTGTCCTCAACCTTTATTTGGGCAATTCTGTACAATATACTCACCCTTTGTCTTAGAAACATTACGCTTAAAACTCTATCAGGCCTTAATCCTTTTGTACTAATTCAAGGGAAATAAGAAGTTTCTGGTTTTAATGAAAACATAGCTGATCATTAGCGTTACCTAGTAAGATTTTTAAAAACAAACTGATGCTTATTAAATATTTAAAATAAAAACAAAATAATAGACAGATGTGCATGATAATAGTTCAGTTCAAGAGTTAGAGACCAGGGCCAGGCGCAGTGGCTCATGCCTCTAATCCTAGCACTCTGGGAGGCGGAGGTGGGTGGATTGCCTGAGCTCACAAGTTTGAGACCAGCTTGAGCCAGAGTGAGATCCCATCCCTAAAAATAGCTGAGCATTGTAGTGGGTACTTGTAGTCCCAGCTACTCAGGAGGCTGAGGCCAGAGAATTGCTTGAGTCCAAGAATTGGAGATTGCTGTGAGCTATGATGCCACAGCACTCTACTGAGGGCAACAAAGTAAGACTCTGTCTCAAAAAAAAAAAAAAAAGTTTGAGACCAGCCTGAGCAAAGTGAGACCCTGTCTCTACTGAGATTAGAAAAACTAGCCCAGCATTGTGGGGGTCCCAGCTACTCAGGAGGCTGAGGCAAGTAGATTGTTCAAACCCAAGAATTTGAGGGTTCTGTGAGCTACAGTGATGCCACAGCAGTTTACCCAAGGTGACAAAGTTTCTTAAAAAAAAAAAAAATTCTAACAATTAAAAAGTCATTTTCCAATGATTTCACCCCTTTCTTGAAGGTAATCACTGATGCCAGTTTCCTGAAACTGTGTCTTATGTAGACATCTACTTTTTTTTTTTTAAACAAATGGGCAACATGCTACTCATTTCCATGTATGCTTCTCTAATAACAAAGAATACAGATGATAATAATAGTAGATAATGTATTGAGGTTTAGCTATGTGTTTTTCATTTAAAAATTTCATACATGGGAATGTTTTGCAGAAAAACCAAAAAATGTATTGGTAATATTAGAGGAAAATATTTATTTTGATGTATTTCTACTTGGAAAAATATTTGTTATCTATGGCAGATGTGTTTGTTTTTTAAAGGCCAACAAGAAATGTGAAGAGGCACGCCAAGAAAAAGAAGCAATGGTAATGAAGTATGTAAGAGGTGAGAAGGAATCTTTAGACCTTCGAAAGGAAAAAGAGATACTTGAGAGAAAACTTAGAGATGCAAATAAGGAATTTGAGAAAAGCACTAACAAAATTAAGCAGCTTTCTCAAGAGAAAGGACGGTTACACCAGCTGTATGAAACAAAGGTATAACTTGTGCCATTGGAGCTTCTATTAAATTTGTTCTCTTTGCTTTTCCTTATTTAATCAAATAATCATAACTTAGCATGGCTAAATACTCAATTTTTATTTACCTTCTAAGAGCATGAATGTTTAATAATTCTAGTATTTTGTTACTTGTCTGAAAAAAAAAGGTTTGCTGGGGAAAAGATAAAGTATTGGCACATGTTGTTTATCAGGTAACCTTCTCATTATCTTTTCTAAAACTTTAAAAATCTCTATGTTGAATAAAACAGTTTGTACCTCAAAGGAAGATGATACTGTATTTTAGTAAAATATGCACTTGGTAGTGTCAAATGTGAATAGTTTTAGAGCCTCAGATACCATTTGATAATAGTCTTAATATAACTCTCTCTATAGACCAAAATTTATATTTTTCTCGGGGAACAACATGTCCTTCAATGCTGAGCTGGGTGTTGAGAACTTTTGCTGTTAACTAGCAGCCTCTTGACATAGTTAGATTTCTAGTTCACTATTATTTCTCAGTGATATTATTTTTTATTCATTAACTTTTAGTTCAGAAATACTGTCAATGTTCTGAGGAATTCTGGCAAAACCATAATTGTTCATATTTGACTTTAATGCCAGCCAAAGAAGAGTCATAAAGGTATAGCTCACACCTGTAATCCTAGCACTATGGGGGGCTGAGGCAGGTGGATTGCCTGAGGTCACAAGTTCAAGACCAGCCTGAGCAAGAGTGAGATCCTGTCTCTTAAAAATAGCCTGGCATTGTGGCAGGCTCCTGTAGTCCCAGCTACTCAGTGGCTGAGGCAAGAGAATTGCTTGAGCCCAAGATTTGGAGGTTGCTGTGAACTGTGACACCATGGCACTCTAACGAAGGTGACAAAGTGAGACTTTGTCTCAAATAAGGGAAAAAAATGTCATAAAGGTATACCTGTGTTGACAATACATCCAGTTGGTTAAGATTTGAAAATGAATCATCTTCATGTCTGTTGATTGGATTTAGCATTTCACTGCCCTCTTATCATTTGAACTTTAGGTCAGTTTTATGGCCATAGTGTGCCAGCTCTTGAATTATAGTGTTATTGCACTGATTACTTTGAAGGGGTATAAAAGACACATAGCTAATTAGTTGATTGTTTAAATGAAAAAATATAACCAAGTGATATTATTTTAGGAAGGTGAAACAACCAGACTCACCAGAGAAATAGACAAATTAAAGGAAGATATCAACTCTCACATCATTAAAGTAAAATGGGCACAAAACAAATTAAAAGCTGAAATAGATTCACACAAGGTGAGTGGCAACTTCTAGTAATTTGCTGAAACTATCAAATTTAACTTTACTTAATGGCAGACCATTTCGATTTTTTGTCTGAAAAAAACATTGCTAGACTAGTATCTGGCCCCTCAGTGGCAGTGCTAGGAAGAGAACTTCCTGCTCACTGAGTACTTCTAACCAAGCACATCATTGTGGCCAGCTGTGTCTCTTTTTTGTCCATGCAGGAAACCAGAGATAAGCTGAAAGAAACAACAACAAAATTAACACAAGCAAAGGAAGAAGCAGATCAGATACGAAAAAACTGTCAGGATATGATAAAAACATATCAGGTATACTTTTCAAATAGATTTGTATCAAATTATACTAAGTATCAGTTCTTTGTTTCATTAAATTTCTATATTTCCAGTATTTGAATTATAGAATGGATTGGGTAGAGCAGTTAAAAAAATACAGGTTATTTCTTATTTTAAATTGCCTGCAACTTAAATGGGATCTTATTAGAGAAGTTCCCAACCTCATAAAAACCCTAGAAAATGTTAGAAGAGTACAGAGATATGTGTAACTTTAAAAAAACTGCTCTGTATTATCTTAATATATTTTAAGTGTGTTACTCTTATTCATGCAAAATAGACTTTTAAAATCTTTCAATGAAATCTTCAGCTTTAGATGCAGTAGTATATTTCACAATTAGTAAACTTATTTGCAAAGCTTTATTTACTTTTCAGAGTATAAAACTTTAAAAATTTTCATGTCTTTTTTTATTTCCTTTTCACTAGGAGTCAGAAGAAATTAAATCGCACGAGCTTGATGCAAAGCTTAGAGTCACAAAAGGAGAACTTGAAAAACAAATGCAAGAAAAATCTGACCAGCTAGAAGTGAGTACTTTTGTTCTTTGTATATCCTAGCTGTATAATAAATACAGAAAGAGAAATACTGAGTACTTACTGCCATCTACTTTTAAGACCTTTTGGAAGGCATAGGCAATAAATTTTAGATAGTACATTGTGATTTGTGGTTTCTTTTAAACTTTTTAAAAGATGCATCATGCCAAAATAAAAGAACTAGAAGATCTGAAGAGGACGTTTAAGGAGGGTATGGATGAGCTACGAACACTCAGAACAAAGGTAATTAAATCTTTAGTTGTGACTCTGGGGGAAGGGTAAATATCTTTAATTTTGGATTCATTTCTGATTTTTAAAGTGGCAGAGAAAGGATATTTACTTAAAAAATTTCCAAAATTAAAGAACTCAGGAATGGAATAGCAATTCCTTTAGAAGTATAATTAGCTTTTTTGTTGAAATGAAAGTGTCTTTTACATTAGTCCCTTTGAAGTGCTCGCCAAACATTCCTATCTGACAGCACATTTGCTGTATCTATAACTTACTCTTGGCCTCTGATCTAAAGACAGCAAATCAGTTAGAAAGATAGTTGGACCTTAGAACTGTGTCGGAAAATAATAGACTTTTTATTTCTCTTGGGTTTATTTAATGGTCTTAGGTGGATACAATTTTAATTTCTAATTATCTATTGAATTTTTTCTAGTATCGATAGTCTTTATCGTAGGAATAGTTATCTCTTTTAACTTAAATATGAAGGTGATCCGTGATGTCACTATATACCATTCGTTTATTTAGAAATAGGCTTTTAAGTAACCACCTTGAATTTAAGATCACTTACTAATTTTCAAAGTGTTTTTTGGGGGTACCTTCCTATTTGTTCTTGGCCAGTTCTTTGAGGTAGGTGGGGAAAGCATATTCTTTTTCAGGTGAAGAAATAGAGATTCAGTAAAAATAAAATGACATGCTAAAACTTCCATGACTAAACTATTAAGAAATCTGAGACTACAACCCAGGGCTATTAACTTCCCATTGTATTTTCTTCACATTACCTAATACTGTTCTAGAAGTCAGCTTATATTATTAACATGGAACCACTATGTGAAATAGTTCATAAGGAGCAAGAAAATATTGTTTGTAGTTTAACTTGGTTATGATCATTTTTGATAGACGAAATGTCTGGAAGATGAACGATTAAGAACAGAAGAAGAACTATCAAAATATAAGGAAATTATTAATCGCCAGAAAGCTGAAATTCAGAATTTACTGGACAAAGTGAAAATTGTAGATCAGATACAGGAGCAGCTTCAAAGGTATAAAATGAGCAACTTTTGTTTGTGTTAATAAATAGGCATTTTAATTCTATCTCTATTTTTAAAAGCAATTATTGCATTAAATGATAACAATTTTTACAATTTTACTATCTAAAAAAATTAAAATTTTTCTCTTTATTTGAACTTGTTCGCATTCCCATCATGGCTTCTAAAAATCAAAGTTTATATTTTTTAAGGATTTGCAGTAGCCATTTATAAGACAAACGATTTATTTTGTGATTCATTGCTTAGCTTTCAAATTTTGTTAGTTGTATATAATTCTTTCTCTTCCTTCTAAAAAGTAAATCTAGATCCTTGCATATGTATAGTTAGGTCGGGAGGAGGTAATATTCCTTGGCTTTTTTGAAACCACTTAACTCAACTTTACTTGTGACATTACCTGATTCCATTAGCCTGGATTTAGGTTGAATTCAAATATCTTTTTTTCCACACCTTACCTAAGCTGCTCACTGTTGCTAAAGAAATCTTCCCTGTCATCCAGATTGATACTGCTATAAATTCATGGTTGCCAACCCTACTGAAATTTTTTTTTTTTTTTTTGAGACAGTCTCACTCTGTCACCCTGGGTAGAGTGCTGTGGCATCATACCTCACTTCAACCTCAAACTCTTGGGCTCAAGCAGTCCTCTTGCCTCAGCCTCCCCAATAGCTGGGACCACAGGAGCCCACCATGACACCCGGCTATTTTTTCTATTTTTAGTAGAGTTGGGGTTTGGCTCCCAACTGGAGAAATTAATGCATCTCTAATCCTGCCATATATTTGGTCAGAGTGTCCCCCCCCCCCCACCCACATCTTCTTAGCATCTATCCCAGACCTTACTACTGCTTGCTTCCCACTGTGGTCTTTCCCTTTACCTTTCCATGTTCTCTTGGCCTATGATTACTTCTTCATGGAAAAAATGAGAGTTATTGGCTATCAGTCCTATGAACTGCCTGCATCTGCAACCGTATTTTCCTTCTGAGCGTGGAAGAAATGTTCTCGCTCTTCTCTGAACCAAAAATTATTCTTTCTGCTTCTGCTGTGATCCCAAGTTCTTCTACCCTCTCAGGGTCTTTCTTGATTATTCCTTCTTTATCCTTAAGATATCTCTCCATTGACTTACTTTTTTTTTTTTCTACATTTAAATATGATTGTATCTTTTAAAAAGTCAAAACTCATATGACCTTCCCTTCCCAGCTTTTCTTCCCAATGAAACTTCTTATAGGATCATACTCATTCTTTGTTTCTTCACTTCCTATGATCTAGTCCCCTCCATTCATTCTAGCCTGTACCCCAACATTTCTTTACAAACTACTGCTGCCTCCTAACATAGGGTGGAGCATACTTCAGACCCAGCTTTGCTTGAATTTGTAGTATCGTTCAACACCACTGAACTTTCTTGATTTGCTCTGTTCCTTTGGCTTCATTTTCATCATGCTCTCCTAATATTCCTCCCACTTTTCTGGCTACTCTTTCTCAGCCTCCTTGGTGGGCTTCTCTTTGTGTCATAAAGCCCTCTGTCCTAATTCTATTGTACCCTTGGGTGATCCCAACCTTTTCTTTTCTTTTTTTTTTTTTTTTTGAGACAGTCTCACTCTGTCACTCTTGGTAGAGAGCCGTGGTATCATAGCTTACAGCAACCTCAAACTCTTGGGCTTAAGCGATTCTTTTGCCTCAGCCTCCCAAATAGCTGGGACTACAGGCGCCCACCACAACATCCGGCTATTTTTGTTGTTGTTGTTGCAGTTGTCATTATTTAGCAGTCCCAGGCTGGGTTCAAATCCACCAGCCCCTGTGTATGTGGCCGATGCCCTAACCATGGTGCATCGCTTGGTTGAGGTGCCAAGCCAGTCCCAACTATTTTTATAGTATGAGAACTTTTGAACTATTATGTTTAGCATTTTTGCTGAATTCCAGGCACGTAAGTATCAAAGACACCTCAAACTTGAACATATCCAGAATTGATTTTTCTATCTTGCTTTTCCTCTTCTGTTCCTGGGATGAGTAGTAACCATAGCATCCACACAACTGTCCAGCCCAGGATTCTGGGGCCATCCTTGGTTCTTCCCTCCTTCCCCTCAGACATCTAGCTAGTCATAAAGTATTAGCAATGTGACTCTTTAATATCTGTCAAATCTACTTACTTTTTACACCCTCACTGCTGCTGCCATAGTCCAAGCCAAGCTCTTGATGCAAATTCAGTCCACTGCCTCTTTTTGTAAATTAAGTTCTTTTGGAATGATCCACACTCATTCATTGATGTAATATCCATGGCAGCTCTCACACACTGTGACAGCAGAGTGGAACAGTCACAGCAAAACCATATGACCCAAAAGCCTAACTTATTTAATGTCTGGTCTGTTGTAGGAAAAGATTGCCGACTTCTGCATTAGGTACTAGTTTGAGACTCACTTACACTAGTTTAGGTGATCTGCTCTGTGCTTTTAGCATCAAAAATGTTTTTTCACACTCATATAATTTCCTTACTTGACTAAAAGCTCTTTGAGAACTGAGGCCATGTTGGTCTTGCTCATTTATATTCCCAGCTCTTAGTTCCTAGCATATATTAGGCATTCATAAATATTTGCATGAATAAAAGTACTTTTGTGGAAGCATTTGATTAGATGAAAATTCCCAAACCATTAACTTTATGTCTTTTAATAGTTTAATTTTTTCTTAAATATAAACTTTGTTTTTTAGAGGTAAACAAGAAATTGAAAATTTGAAGGAAGAAGTGGAAAGTCTTAATTCTTTGATTAATGACCTACAAAAAGACATCGAAGGCAGTAGGAAAAGAGAATCTGAGCTACTACTATTTACAGAAAAGCTCACTAGTAAGAATGCACAGCTTCAGTCTGAATCTAATTCTTTGCAGTCACAGTTTGATAAACTTTCCTGTAGTGAAAGTCAGTTACAAAGCCAATGTGAACAAATGAAACAGACAAATACTAACTTGGTAAGTATAAATGTGCATTTAACTTTCAAAGCAGCATAGTAAGAAGCACAAATTAATTTACCTAATAATATAAAAGTGATCCTACTTGATTTCAAGCTCTTTTCTGTGGGTACTGACTTTCTGGTAATTTCAAATGCTATAAGGAACGTTGGTTTGGGCCAGGTGCAGTGGCTTATGCCTGTAATCCTAACACTCTGACATACCAAAGTAGGAAGATCACTTGAGATCAGAAGTTCAAGATCAGCCTGAGCAACCAAGACTCATCTCTAATAAAAATAGAAAAATTAGTAGTCCCAGCTGCTCAGGTTGCTGAGGCAGGAAGATTGCTCTAGCCCAGGAGTTTGAAGTTGCTATGAGCTAGACTAAGGTGATAGTACTCTAGTCTGGGTGACAGACTGAGACTCTGGGGAGAAAAAAAAAGTTTTGTCCTTTAACTGCTGTGATTCATAATAAAATTTCTTCCTAAAGTAATTATGAATACTATTTCACTGTTCACTTTCAAAATAAGAAAACCACAATTTATGTCATCCCTAATTGGAATCAGTTCATATTTTTTATAGCTTAAAAATGGTTTAATGTTTTCAAGTTATGTGTTGTATGAAAGGAGAGAAGGTTAGCGTTCCCCTAGACAAGGATGGAAGAGGCCCTCAGGCCTGACAACACGCAGACGGTTAGGGCATTGCCACCAACTTCAGGGCATCTAACCATCGTTTTTTCTCAAGAATGTAAGAAAAAGTATCCAATGTACTCAGCCCTACTATGAAACTAATTTATAGCTTTCATATGAAAGCTATAACCCAACTGTAGCCCAAAAATATAGGGAAAGCGGAGCAGGAGTGGAGGGGAGGGGGGAGAATGGGTAGAGAGAGGGTAATGGGTGGGACCACACCTATGGTCCATCTTACAGGGGTACATGTGAATCTTTCTAAATGTAGACTATAAATGTCTTAACACAGTAACTAAGAGTATGCCATGAAGGCTATGTTAACCAGTTTGGTGGAAGTATTTTAAATTGTATATAAAACCAGCACACTGTACCCTGTGACTACATTAATGTACACAGCTATGATTTAATAAAATATGTTTTCAAGTTATGAGGGTATCTTCAAGTTACTCATAGAAGTAATTTGAGCCTTTAGCCCCAAAATTCAGAGATCCCTATCACATGTTGTTTTGCATGTGTAGAATTTGCTATATAAGGAATTTGAGGAATTCAGTAAAGAAAATCTGGTGAGAAATAAAACCATCAAGGATTATGTTAACCAGTTTGATGAAAATATTTCAAATTGTATGTAAAACCAGCACATTGTACCCCATGATTGCATTAATGTATACAGCTATGATTTAAAAAAAAAAAAAAGGACTTTTATTTTTAAGGTTTTAAAGTGTGAGCTTTAACAGAAACAAACATATTAAAATTGGTGGTTTTGTTTGATTTAAAATTTAGGAAAGTAAATTGTTAAAAGAGGAGGAGCTACGAAAAGAAGAAGTTCAAACTTTGCAAGCTGAACTTACTTGTAGGCAAACAGAAATTACAGCACTGAGTACCCAGGTAGAAGAATTAAAAGATGAGTTAGTAACTCAAAGACGTAAACACGCCTCTAGTATCAAGGATCTGACCAAGCAACTTCAGCAAGGTATGACCTTCTATAGTGCTTAGACCTTGAATGGGTTTTGTTTCCTTTAATCATTAAGAATTTTATGGAAAAATTATATTTTACATTAGATTCTATCACATTTATGTTCACAAACCAAATTGCTAACCTTCTTACAATTCCATTAAAAGTCTGACTTCCTTGCTAAAGGATGTTTATTCAGACTCATAAAGTATGAGAATTAGGAAATTATTTTAGGGAAGTAGTATCTAAACTTTTGTGATCACATACTCCCACTAATAAAAATCTATTTAAGCATTAGTCCTCCAAATTATAAATATTTACTTATAAATTTTAAACATATATTACTCTTTCACGGTATATGTATTAGAAAAAATCAAAGATAGAATTTTAAAAAGCTCTATATTTAAATATAAGTATAAATAGCAGTTCCAGTATCTTCTTTTTTCACATGCCAGTGAATTGTTCTGTGTGGCATCTTGAGTACCTGCACTCTAGATGCAGGGCTCTTAGAGACTGTCCAGATCTACCCTTCAAGTAGGTTTGGGGAAACAGACCTCAAAAGGTTATAAAGTACCCAGACACAACAATTGACAACTAAAACTGTAACCCACATTTCTTTCATTTAAAAATTTATATGATTATTGGGTATCTTGTGTTATATACTTAGGATACAAAGCATAAAATTAAGATATGTCTTCCAACTTCCTATTCTTTATTCTTCCCCACTGTATTATCTGTGTTTAAAGTAGAGTAATATATAAAAGAGACTTTGTATTTACTTCATATGAAGATAATTCAGATATTTGCCATTAAATTTAGTTTGTTTCTCTAGATATAGAGAAATGGGGGAGAAATTTCTAGTACTATATAAGGACACTAAAAGTTAAGTTCAATGTAATTAAGTGATTCTGGTACCAGTTACCATGGTTTTATTTATATATTTTGTATTTGACCTATATAGTTCCAAATGTCATTTTATATGAATGTTACCTACAGACCCATATCTAAAGTGTGTGTTCAATAACTTATTCTTACCTATGCTATTTTTGCTTAGATGATTTTAGCAATTAAAGTCAGAGATGATGTTGGCAAATGATCATGATAATTTTCACAAGTGATTCATTTCTTTTTCCTATAGCAAGAAGAAAATTAGATCAAATTGAGAATGGAAATTATGATAAAGAAGTCAGCAGCATGGGAAGTCGTTCTAGTTCATCTGGTAAAAAACGAATGGCTTTAGTTGTTTAGTGATTAATTATAAACATACATTGCATTTTTTGTTTTAAAAAGTATTGATATGCTTTGTTTCATTTGAAGTATTATAAATGGGGGTTACGCCTCTGTGCCTATAGCTCAGGCGGCTAGGATGCTAGCCACATACACTAGAGCTGGCAGGTTCGAATCCAGTCTGGGCCAAAAAATAGCTGGGCACTGTGGCAAGTGCCTATAGTCCCAGCCAGTTGGGAGGCTGAGGCAAGAGAATAGCTTGGGCCCAGGAGTTTGAGGTTGCCATGAGCCATGATGCCACAGCACTCTACCCAGGGCGACAGAGTGAGACTGTCTCAATAAAAAAAAGGGGGGGGGGTTACATGTAACATTTTGTAAAAAATGTCTGATTTGCTATTTAATTCTATTAACCACCCAGGATTGCAGCCTTATTACAGGGTTCTGTTTGCCCCGTCTCCCCACCTTCTTTTTTCTTACCTACTACTGCTTTATTTTGTGCCACAATTTACATTTTAAATTTGTATCC
Source organism: Galagoides demidoff (assembly GCA_963574575.1). Classification (NCBI taxonomy): domain Eukaryota; kingdom Metazoa; phylum Chordata; class Mammalia; order Primates; family Galagidae; genus Galagoides; species Galagoides demidoff. Next base: position 45,249 of record CAUYQV010112204.1, read on the forward strand.
ATCCATATAGAGAGATTTGGTGTAGTCTGCTGTCTTACTTGTATATTACTTTCACTACCTGAGAACTAATAAAATGATCATCATTATATATCAGATTTATATACAAGATGGCCATAAAGTTTGTCTGCAGTTCAGTTGTGTTTAAGTACATGTATGAGATCAGACAATTAAGTTTGCAAACTCATCTTGGGTGGCACCTGTGGCTCGGTGAGTAGGGCACCAGCCCCATATATGGAGGGTGGCAGGTTTGAACCTGGCTCCAGCCAGACTACAACAGAAAAATAGCCAGGCGTTATGGCAGGCACCTATAGTCCCAGCTACTCAGAGGCTGAGGCAAAAGAATCACCTAAGCCTAGGAGTTGGAGGTTGCTGTGAGCTGTGACGCTATGGCACTCTAATGAGGGTGATAAAGTGAGACTCCCTTAAAAAAAAAAAAAAGAAAAAAGAAAAGGCTCCATACTTCATTACTTAATGTCGCTATGATCACCTTCAAAGTTCCCTCTCCATGGGAAGCTAAGCACCAATGTCAGTGCCTAGTCCACCTTTCAAAACACTTTTTCTAGGAAGAGTTCACGAACTTCATTGTCAGACCTCATATGACAAAAGCTCTAATGGCCATTTCAGCAAAAATGTTTCAGAATTGCTTTGAAGGGTGGACAGACTAGGCACTGGCATCAGTGCAGAGCTTCCCCGGGGGAGTGTTTTGGAGGTGTTGTGACATTCAGCCGTGAGGTATGTAATAACAGTTTTTCTAGGATAAGTTTGTGAACTTAATTGTCTAACCATATGTATTTTTTAATCTTTGGCTTTTCTTGTGATAGATATGCCTGTGGTCTAAGGTAAAATGTATAGACTATAAAATCAATTAATGCTATTGTAAAAGTGATAATTGGCAAAGTATCAGTGTATTCATACCAATTTTTGAAATGCCAGGAACGTATCATTTACTCTGCAGAACAGTAATGCAAGTTAAGTATTATAATTTCCCTTTATAAATGAGGATGCCAAGATTCAGAGAGGTTACGGGATTTTCCCAAAATCTGAATGACCGAATTCTCCAACTAGACTCCTTGCTTGCCACTACACTTTACTGCCTCCAAAAGTTGCACATTAAGGGAAAAAACATCACAACTATTACAATAGTGGGGGAAAAAATATGTAGGAGAAAGAACATGGATTTGAAATTACAGATAGGTATTTAGATCCCAGCTCAGCCATTTATTAGTTGTGTAACATTGATAAGATACTTTACTTGCCTTTAATCTACAAAATGGGGTTGGAAAAAAACATATCTTTGTAAAGAGGATCAGAAATTCTTCTCACCAAAGTGTGGGTAAAAATAATGCCTGACAATTACCTAGTGCTTACTGTATACAGTGTTCTAAGTGCTGCACGCATTCTAACTTACTCAAATGAGGAGAACAGTCCTGTGAGGTGAGTAATGTTATTATTCCTGTTTTAAGAAGAAGTAAAGGCACAGAGTATTAAATAACTAGTCCAGAGTCACATAACCAGTAAGTGGAGAAGGAGGATTTGAATGCAGGTAGGCTGAAGCCAGAGCTTAACCCTCCGTGTTCTGTCCTCTCTCTCATCTACTGCCCTTCCCCCTCACTCTCTATGCTTTTTCCTATTCTCTCATATTTAATAGTTAAATTTTAGTATCAGGGTAGACTTTTTATTCTGACTTACGAGGAAAAGGTATTTCAGTCATCAGTATATTCAGAAGCAAGAACTCAGACTACATATGATCTGTGTTGTGGTCTGTGTCCAGCACTGTTAGGGTGAATGTTTGAAAGTGATGCTGGAATAAATAATATATGAGAGAGATTCTAGACTAAACATGATATCTAAACTACCTTTTTTTTCTTCAGGGTCCCTTAATGCTCGAAGCAGTGCAGAAGATAGATCTCCAGAAAATACCAGGTCATCAGTAGCTGTGGATAACTTTCCAGAAGTAGACAAGGCCATGTTGATTGAGAGGATAGTCAGGCTGCAGAAAGCACATGCCCGGAAAAATGAAAAGATAGAATTTATGGAAGACCATATCAAACAATTGGTGGAAGAAATTAGGAAAAAAACAAAGTATGTATTACTATGGTAGCATAGTCTGTATTTAAAATACTGTTACCCATATGTTAAAGTTACTGTTTTCAAAATTAATCATATCAAAAGCCTACTTTTCAAAAAATCCTATTTAGTCATTTGGTTCCCAGTCTTTTATGATCACTATTGTGTTGTTGGTTTAAGGAATATAGAGATGAAGGAAAACTGTCACCTGGAAGGGCTTTCCTCCAAGGCATAGAGAGTTCCGAAGATATTTTTTAAAGATACTAAAATGACTTTGAATTAAAAAAAGATAGTGCTCTACCTTTTTTTTAATTTCCCTGAGACAGAGTCTTACTTTGTTACCCATGGTAGAGTGCTGCAACAGCACAGCTCACAGCAACCTCCAACTCTGGAGGGTTTAAGCGATTCTCTTGCCTCAGCCTCCCAAGTAGCTGAGACTACAGCACCTGCCACAATGCCCAGCTTTTTTCTTTCTTTAAAAGAGATGAGGTCTCGCTCTGACTCAGGCTGGTCTCCAATTCCACCCGCCTCGGCCTTCCAGAGTGCTAGGATTCAGGCGTGAGCCGCCAGGCCTGGTCGTGCTCTACTTTTTATTTTAGTGCCACAGCACCAAGAGATTTATTTGGAGTTGTAGATTTTCTTCCTATTGGGTAGGCCACAGTCAACTGTGTACCTTCTAGTACCAGGCACAATGCATGTAGCGTAGAATATCTCATTGATTCCTTACAACTATTCAGAGAGTGCGTTCTCTGATTTACAGAGACGTTAACTAGGATTCAGGTTAAATCACTAAATGATCCAGGATTACCGCTCATCCTGTAAGGGATGGAGCTGGAGACCCAGACACTGCTCTGACTGAATCTAGAGCTGTGCTGTGCCAATTTCCCCTCACAAAAACTGTTAATATAAATAAGAGTTGTAGTTTTATATTGCAGGTCCTTTCCCCTGACTTTTTCCCCCTCTATATGTGGCTTTTATTTATTAATACAATATAGCATCGATGCTGAGTAGCGTGATTACGTGCAGTACGTAAATGTGAACTATCTGTACACATCTACAGGTCTAACTCAGAACTAAAGTACATAAAAGTAAAACTGAATGCTTGGAAGAATAAAAGTAAAAACTAGAACTGAACACTGCAATAAATCAGAAGTGGAGCCTCATGTACATACTTAACTATTTACAGGTAAAAAGAGGCATCACCACCACACTAATCTAACTGTACGCATTTATATATAAAACATATTCATCACACAAAACCTTCCATTATAATATCGGAGTGATATTACCAGATAAGCATCAGTGCAATGTTCTGTCTTCTCTAATTCTTACTGTACAATGCTGTATATAATGCAGCCCATGCAGTATACCCAGAACACCAGAGACCTACACCCAAGTATATTTAATATGGTAAGGCAGACTTTTAGTTTGGAATAATTTTAGACTTACAAAAAAATTTGCCTATGGCTTTTCAAAGAGTAAAATACAGCGTTCTAAGTTTAATAATAGGAAAATAGAGAATATTAACAGAAATTAGAACAATAAAGAAATTGCTCACATATTTTGATTAAAGTAATAAGGATAGAAATAGAAAAGCAGTGTTTTTGTATCTTTAAGTGCCATGATAGAACAAAAATGGGATGGTTTAGTAAAAACCCAGCAAAATTCCTTTTCTTTCTAATACAGTTGGTTATTAATCTAATATTTATTTCATGCTAATCTTCTTTATGCTTACAATTAGTTGACTCTTGTAAATTCCAGTGTTTATAATTGGCAGGTATACTACTGATAATGTCATTTTGTTTTACAGAATAATTCAGAGTTACATTTTACGGGAAGAATCAGGCACACTTTCTTCAGAGGCATCTGATTATAACAAAGTCCATTTAAGTAGACGGGGTGGCATTATGGCATCTTTATATACATCCCATCCAGCTGATAGTGGATTAACATTGGAACTCTCCCTGGAGATCAACCGAAAATTACAGGCTGTTTTGGAAGATACATTACTAAAAAATATTACTTTGAAGGTATTTGTATTTGTCATTCACTTACCAACCAATAAACATGGCAAAATGGTGCCTGTATCATAGTCTGAGTTAGCTCTTAAAGGGGCTATTTCTATATTACCCTGAAATAACATTTTAGTATTTTCCCTGAAAATAATGTTTCACCCTGAAATAATGTTTTAGTACTTTTCTCTCTGTCACCTAGGCTGGAGTGCAGTGGTCTAATTACAGCTCACTGTAACCTCAAGTTCTTGAGCTCAAGCAATCATCCCACCTCAGCCTCCTGTGTGGCTATGACTGTATGCTTGTACCACCATGCCCAGCTATCTTGTATTTTTGTAAAGACAGTCTTGCTCTGTTGCCCAGGCTGGTCTTAAACTCCTGAGCTCAAGCAGTCCTCCTGCCTTGGTCTCTCAAAGCACTGAGACTATAGGTGTGAGCTACTATACCTGGCCTAAAAATAATTTTTTAAGCTAGAGAGAAAAGATGATGAAATAGCAAAATTAGGTTAGCCATTTGACACCAAGATGAGTTGGGTACTTGCATTGAATGGCCTTTGACCTATACTTGGTTAGAATTAATTCCTGAAACACAATTTTTTAAGATTATAGCTTTTTTTTTTTTTTTTTTTTTTTTTTTTGCAGTTTTTTGCCAGGGCTGGGTTTGAACCCGCCACCTCTGGCATATGGGGCTGGTGCCCTACCTTTGAGCCACAGGTGCTGCGCAGATTATGGCATTTTTAATGTATTTTCCAGCGTTATTTTTTGCAGTTATTATCTGACCCAACTATTTTATTTTTCCTGTGTTTGGGCCTTGATAATTAGTAATGGTTTTAAAAAATGATTTTTAAATGTAGTAAGTAATCGTTTTATGTACTCAAAATTAATGTAGCTTCAGTAGAAAGATTGAGTGTGACTTTGAAAGGAACAGAACTGCTTTACTAAAACTGTTCGTGCTTAGTTTATCTGACGTGGCATTTGGGACTATTTCAGTTTCAAAATTTAGGCCGAAATAGTTCAAACGGAGGCTTTTTATTTCTTCATTATTTGTTATAATTGGTACTTCTGTTTTTCTCTTCCCTTTACTTCTTCAATTTTTAAAGGAAAATCTGCAAACACTTGGAACAGAAATAGAACGTCTTATTAAGCACCAGCATGAACTAGAACAGAGGACAGAGAAGACCTAACACAAAGCTCTTGCTCAGTGAACAGACAAAAGCCACACCAGAGCGGGTGCCACTCACCAGTATTGTTGGGAACTTTTCCCTGCTTTGTGTGTTAGCCAGTAAACTTGTTTTGCTTCGTCTGTACAAAAAAAGTATCCTTTTACAATATGAATGCATTGCTGTATATACTGTAAGAGTGTAAGCTTTGATGAAAATTGGTTTTGTACAGTACAGTATAATAGCCTGTCATTGATTCTAAACTACTTAATTTACTCATAGTCACATGAAGTATTGAAGATTACTAAAGGGCTTTTAAAAAAACCCTTGTCCATATTTCTTCCTTTTAAAATATAGAATGTCAAAAATGATTCAAGTTTTTGAACATATGCATGAAAAGACAGGTGTTAATCATTCAGTACTATGCTGTTTCTCCAATATCGACAAATAAAGAAATGATAAAAATTTGTGTTTTGACATTCCACTATAACATTTGGTTGTATTTTAGGGATACATAAGATTATTTAAATCTTTTAATTTCAATTTTAATGAAAATTGGACTTAACTAGGAAAGCTAGCTATTGGTAACTAGCAGTGATTAGGCATTATATGCCTTGGTCAGGAATATATTTCCTTATCTGTGTTAGGTACATTTTTTTCAGATTCAGATTGAGTTATTAGTTGAATTTTTTTAATCTCTGGTTATTTATAATATGATTTTAGTTACATGTTTATTTAGAAAATTCCTGTGGACTTCAGTTGTATCTTAAAATGTGAAGCGTAACTAATCATTAGAACAGAGATGAATAATTCTTTGAAAGTGAAGTCTTTAGCTTTATTGACATTGTGCATAAATAAATGTAATAGTGTTTAAGATATTTATAAAGATCTAGTTCCCAAGAAAAATCAGTATATGGCATTATTAATCATTTCATTTGAACACCATTCTTTACTATTGATATAATTAATTATGTAATAGAGTGAAGTAATCATACAGTTCCCCTAAATGTAATGTTTTGCTGTATTTATTTAAAACACAAAATAATTATATCTCTGTAACCAAAGGAATTTTAGAGCCAAATTTTTGTATCTTGTTGGATTTTTGCAATACTTATTTAAGATGCACACTTAAATGTTGCCAGCCATAGTATTTTTATGTCATTGAAGTTTTTCTCACCTTTTATAATTTCTCACTTTAGTTCCTGAGTATGATATTTCATATTTCATATTTCATATTTCATTACATTCAGAGAACTACTTCTTTAATAAGTTACCTTGTCTGCATACACATGATACAGCAATTCTCATTTTTTTCCTCCCCTTAAGGGAATTAATCTTTATGATAGATTAAAAGCCTTTAAAGAATTATATGGGCTCTAAAAGTCAAATTCATGGTGGCAGTGTCCTTTTAATGTGTTTTAACCTTTTTTAAACAACATTGTTTTCAAAGATAATTTCCTAGGGATGAGGCAATTTAATGTAGTGGTTTTTTGTTTTTTGGTTTTTTTTTTTTGTATATTGAGTCAGATGTTATCATCCAAAAAGAAATGCCATTTTTTCACTTCAAAATGAAAATAACACATGTGCATATTTTTAAAATAGTTGTGAAAAGTACTAGTACTACCACAATGCATCTTGCTCTTTTTACAAATAATAATTTATCAAAATAAAATAAGAGGGAAAGCGTAACCAGAATCATTTTCCACTTGTTTCGAACATACAATGGACATTCCTAATGTAGGGAACATAACTAAATTGTTCTGCTTCTCAAATGATATAGATTGATAAACTACAATATTTTTTTCTTGAGACACAAAGTGTATAATGGAGACCAAGTAGATCAGATTAATAGTGTCCTGTGCCTTTATACCTTAAATTAAATATAACAGACACAAACAGGACATTTCAGTATTAATGTTTGTGCCACCATCTACTTTAAGAGCTTTAATAGCCAATTTTAGAAGAAAATTGCTATAAACCATATATTGGCTGTGTTGCCATTTTCTCCATAAATGTAAGAAACTATGAAGAAAATGCCTCATTTCCCTTTTGCTGAGTATCTACCATATCTTTTTGTGTGTGGATCAGTACCGAGCAAAGTAAAATGAGCATATATCAGATACCTGTCTAGACTGATTCACAAACAGCTCCTGATGGGGGAGGCTCTAGAGGGCCTCCTGCCTGTTACTGTATTGAAGATGTGGAGCAAAGAAAGGTGTGTCTGGCAAAGGAAGAATAAATAAATAAATCTGCCATCTCCGGAGACGTTTTATGTTTATTATTATACACATTACAGGCTATTCTGATTAGTTAGCAACCTTCTGGAATCTTTGAGCAGGAAATGATTTGTGTGTGTGTATACACTTCACTAGGGTCTAATTTGAATACTTGGTGGGACGCCCTTTGTCCCATACTTCCCCAGATGTTGAGCCTATTCAGTTTTAAAGATCGAAAGTGATGAGATTGGGCAGAAGAATGTGTTTGAACTTCTGTGGCTTTTGTTTTTTTTGCTTTTACTTTCTATGTAATCATTTAAAGTTACTTAGCTTGAAATTAAATTTTATCAGGCTACCAACATGTTATTTAATCACTGAATAAACACATTTATTGAAAACCTATACTATTGTATAGGCACCATACAAGGTAAGGTAGTTACATGAGTGAGCAGACCAGCATGGGAAGTTCTGTCCTCTTGGAACTTAAGGTCTAATGAAAATAGCTGGGAGACAGTAGGAGCAGGTATTGGGCCTCTGTAGCTCATAACCAGCCCCTTAAAACTGGGGTGAGAAGGTTAATTGACTTTTGCAAGTACATGGCCCAGATATCTCACCTTGGCACAAAGCTTTGGAAAACTGAATCTTTGCTGAGGTATGCTGAGAACAAATTGGTGTTTTTATGGTGGCCCTGCACGTTTTGTAACTTTTCTCATAATTCCATGTTTAATTCTTTTTAAGAAAAAGGAAAAAGAAACTGTAAAATGACGTTAGGTTTTTACCATTTTAGTAAATAATCAACGCCTAATTGATGCTCATAAAAATGAATCTAACCTTGTTGTCATGTGTTTCTCTAAACTTCAGTTTGCAATATATTATTTTCTTTAAAAGTTTACATGCAAATTTAGACAAAGATTTATCACTAGAAGGAAAAAGTTAGAAACCATTAATATTATAAATGTTATATATGCTACCCTGATAAAAATATTTTTAAAAATCATGTCATTCATGCTTTATAAATGTTGCCTGCAGCTGTCTATTTTTCAATAATCTTTTTTTAAAAAAAACAAAGCAGTTTTTGTTAGACTAAGATTGTTAATTTTTCACTAACACCAGTTGGTGGCACTAGAAACCTGAAATTTTCCAAGAATGAACGAAAAAAATAAGGAAGTCTGCAAACATGAGGAATCTTCAGGAAAATAAATGAAAATTGTATATAAAAGATGTATTTTTCTTCTGGAATGGAATTCTTTTTTTAAAATGCACATGGCTGTCTTTTGACTGCAGTGATGAAACTTGTTTATCTTCCAGAGGACGTATATAGACGCGTGTGTGTGTGCTCTGTACAGATAACATTTAATTTGATTACACTGTTCATTTTGTAAATGTTTCTGTATAAAAATGAAGCTTTTCAAGAGGATTCTGTGTATATATTGTACTTATTAAATAGATAATGCCTGTTTACCCAGTTGTCTTTTAATGACATCTCAAATTATTTCTTTACATACACCACTTGCTAAACAGACTGATTCTGCAGACTTTTGGCAAGGCTAATTCAAATTGCTTGAAGTTTTCTTTTTAATTTAGACTGGGAATTTTTGCTTCCCATATTTGTCTTTATTCTATCAATATAATTAGAAGTCCATGAACAATTGTAAACAGATTAAGTTAAAGGTCAGGTAGTATTTTAAATTTTTGTTTAAATTATTATTTTGAGAAAGTCTCAAGTTGTTGCTCTGTATTGAGTGCTATAGCATCATAGCTCACAGCAAGTTCCAACTCTTGGGCTCAAGTGATCTTCTTGCCATAGTATTTTCTATTTAGTAGAGACAGGGTCTCACTTTTTGCTCAGGCTAGCCTCAAACTCGTGAACTCAAGCAATCCATCCACGTTGGCACCCCGAGACTACTAGGATTATAGGTGTGAGCCACTGAGCCCAGCCTGTTTAAATTACTGATAGCAAAACTTAGCCTTTTGCAAAAGGCAAAGCCAGGGCCATACATGGTGGCTCATGCCTGTAATCCTGGCCCTCTGGGAGGCTAATACAGGATGACTGCTTGTTGAGGCCCAAAGTCCAAGACCAGGCTGAGCAAGAGCGAGACCCATTTCTACAAAAAATACAAAATTAGCCAAATAAGGTGTTCTGAGCTTTCCTGTAGCCCCAGCTAATTGGGAGGCTGAAGTAGGAGAATTGCTTAAGCCCAGGAATTTGAGGTGGCAGTGAGCTATGGTGATGGGACACCACTACATCCTGCATAGCTCAAGTGACAGAATGAGACTCTTGTCTTAAATAAAAGAGGGAGTGGTAAGCTGATAGGCATGTGACAATTTCTTATTGAATTTGATGAGCCAGTGATGTGTCCAAGGATCCATAAAACGGTGGGACTTGTCCAGGATATCTGATTTTAATAATAAAGAACCAAGTATATTCAGTAAGAAGGTACAAAAATGGCATTCATTTAATCACATTAACACATGTGATGGTGTATGTTGTATCACAAGGTGTTGGTTCCCAGTTCTCTGACGGTTCTGGTACTTTAAATTATACCATGTAACTTAATGAGTTCACCATTGGAAAGAATCCCCTGAAGTTAGGATCTATTGAATAAAGGGAAGATTAATAGAACAGGGAAAGTCTTCCTGACTTCCTTAGTAGTCCGCTTTCAGAAACATGAAGAATTGTTTGCAAGAGAAAGGAGTATTTAGGGGAAGAGGGCAGATTGAGGGGATGCTGGCTTGTGGTTCTTAATTTACCTCCATGTAGCAGGAGAATAGTGGCTGGAACTAGAGGTGGTAATTGTGAACAGAGGCTTTTAGTAGTTCCTTTATGTTCTGTTAACTATCAGCATACCATACAGGTAGTCAGTATGACTGGGAGTCGTGAGATTGGAAGGCCATTCCAACAAATCGACCTAAGTCTGTTTTTTCTTAATAAAGTCAGCTTAAATTAATGAACACAGGATATGCTGTTTCTTCCCCATATAGATGCTCCATTAATTATTCCTAACTTAAGAGATTTGATTCTTACATATATTTTTAAAAGTCAAAGTGGAGGGAAGCATGTATAAGAAGTATTTTATTGCTGAGGACTTAGCAGCCTTTTGGGGGGAGGGGTTTGGCGAAAGACCCGACTCTTTGCCAGTCTGACTACCTTCCCCTAATTGCACTCCAGCAAAAGGGGGTAGGATGTTATTTTCAAGAGAGGAGTCTTTACCCTCTAACCCAATACCAAAAATGTTCTGTTGACAGTTTAGGATCCATTGACATAACCCAGCTGTCAATAGTCAAACTTATAGTTAAGGCAACACAGGAAATACATTAAATACTAGAACTTCCACATCATGCGTTAGTGCCGTTTTCGTTAATTTTTAAGGATAGGAAAGGGGGTTGTCTTCAGCACCATCCCACTTTACTTGTCCTAAGCAGTCTTGGGTAGACTTGCCGTGCTACGTAATGCCTTGTAGGGCTCCCCGTCTGAACTCTGACTAGGGAAGAAGCCAACACTCCCAGCCCTCTACCCTTGCTCCGGGTCAGGAGATGGAGGGCTGGCCACCTCAGGGGAGAAACATTTTCTGTGTCTTGTTCTGCTTTTGCTAGAGCCCTCTTTTAGAGCCAGTCCATCTCTTTCCCCCAAACCAAGTCCACAGATGTCAATGCCAACATTTGATAGATACTGTGTTTCATTTTTGTGCTAAGGCCAGGGTGGAAGAGACTGGATTGTAGTAAGAAGGTCTGTTCTGGCATCTCTAAGTGGAATTCAGAACTCTCACTGGAATCGTATTTTAAATAGTGCATATATTCTTAAGAACTAGTTGGCAATTTAAGAGTTAAAAAGGCTTTGTGTGCTTTTTTCTTTAGGATGGCTAAATGCCTCCTAAGCTCAGAGGCGTCAACTTTCAAAAAAAGTTGAAGCAGAAGTACCAGGTGCCTCCCAAGAAACTGGATGGCCCAGTCTCACAAAGGCGCTCTCAAGTCCAAAGGGTTAATATTAATAACTTGTATGTCAAAGCCCTGGCTGGTAAACACAAGTGTTGCTTTTAAAGATCATACTTGACCCACAGGTATAATACAGTTCCCATTGCAACAACCATGGGAGAAAGTATTCTCCTTTCGTCTGCTCACCGCACCCACAGTACAGACGAGCATCCAGACAGCAAGCAGAACCCTGCACGGGTCCTGAGCGGGCGTGGCCGTGCCTGGGTTTCCACCTTCATCAGCTCCTTCATCTTCCCGTCGGGTGGGCTTTTACATGCTGGGTCAGTCAAGTGAGTGAGCAGTGAAAGGGAATAAAGTCCAGCAAGATTCCTTGTCACATTTGTCAAATTCCGATTTAGGTGATAGGAGGACTCCATCTCACAGACGGGCTTATGTATGCTGTGGACCGTCTGCCGCATGAAGTGGGAGATGACGCCCTTGGGCCTGACATAGCTTGAGTTTCACAGAGGATGTTTCATGGTGATTCCCAGTGTCGCTTTGTACCTTTTTATAAGTCAGCCTGGAACATACTAGCTTCTTATGTATGTATGTACTTTTAAAGGAGGGGTTCTGGAAAGATCAAATCCTAGCAATGGTTACCTGGTGTATATGTGTATGTCTTGGGGGAGGGGAGAGAAGGTAAGAGAGGGGATTGTGGGATGGTTCAAGGGCTGCTCTTAATTTTTTAAAAAGTATAGGTTACACATTAAAAGTTGACTTTCATGAAAGTTTTTTTTTAAACATCAGTCCATTTTAAATGGTTACTCAAAGTATTCTGAAATGTTTTTCCAGATTAATCTGTTTTTAGTGGCTCATTAACATTTAAGTATGTGGTATACGGTATTGTAGTGTGTGGAAATGAAAGGCATACACCTTACCAGTTTGGGCAGGGGTGGGTGGTGTATGAATGGGGTTGGGGAGGTGGAGTAGGGTAAGGACCAAGTTCAAATACAGGTGAGGTCTGAAGGGCCATGGTTCTCACGTCCCGGGATTCTGGGTATTTGTTCTCAACATAAGAAAAGTAGCTATATCATATATGGACATAGTTTGTCCTGGGAGGTGCTATTACGTGCTTTGCACATTTTCAAAATGCTATAGTTATTGAGAAAGTTTCTAGCATTTAGGGGCTATTCCGGTCAGAAATCAAATACAGCATACTGTGTTTCTTTTGTATTTTACAAATGTTTCTTTTCCCTTTGAAGTGATAAGTTAACACAATTAAATTAAAAGACGAACTTATTAAGGGGAGGGTCAGAGAACATGGTGGGACGTAGGCTCAGACAACCTCATAAGGTAGGAAAACTGAGGCTTAAAGTAATTTTCCCAGGATCTTTGTGCTAGGGATTTGTTGACCTGGAATTTAAATGGAGTGGTTTTTTTGGGGGGCAGGGGGGGAGACAAGTCCTTTCACTATCCTCTCTGCCTCCCAAGAGTTTAAAGTTCTAATACTTAAGTGGAGCAAAGCCATATTCAGATACCTTTTCTTTCCATTAATATGGTTTTAGCAAACACACCAATAAGCTGTCAGTCTAAAGAACATGTGTGCGTGTGCCTCTTTTTCTTTGTGTCTTCTGACTTAGCTTTTCCTCTAACTGCAGTCGGAGAAGAAGAGAAATAAAGTCAGTGTGTTCCCTGTTAACTCTGCAAAGGTTTGGTGGGGGAGTCACAGTGAGTTAACATCATTTTCTTGACCGCCTGAGCAGTGAATATGTTCTTCCTAAGCATTTAAATTGCCTGTGGGTACATCTCCCCACCCTCTGCAGGGGACGGCTGTGACTGACTCCCTTTCCGGCCCCATCGCCCTCAAATGCAACCAGGGCCCAGAATGCTCTTCACTTGGATTTGTAGGACCCCACCTAGCCTCTTACTGTGAAACCCCAGATAAGTAAATTTACCTCCATGAGCTTCAGTTTTCTCATCTGTGAAATGGGAATGATAAATTCTCCCTTGCAGGGCCATGTGAATAGACTAAGGCATGAGAAAGCATTTTGAAAACTGCAAAGATCTGTGATACAGATATATTATTAAGTTAAATCTTCAAAAATAGTCATTTCTGTTTTTAAAAAATACTTAAAATGTTAAGATGCATATATATATATACTGTTAGAAACATTGTTGTTTTTTTTTTTGAGACGGAGCCTCAAGCTATCCCCCTGGGTAGAGTGCCATGGCATCACAGCTCATAGCAACCTCCAACTCCTGGGCTCAAGCCAGTCTCCTGCCTCCATCTCCCAAGTAGCTGGGACCACAGG
>CAUYQV010112205.1:0-28377 GCA_963574575.1 Galagoides demidoff
CTAGTATTTTTTTTTTTTTAAGATGGAGCCTCACCACAACACCCGGCCATTTTTTGGTTGCAGCTATCATTGTTGTTTGGTGGGCCCGGGCTGGGGATTCGAACCCACCACCTTAGGTGTACGTGGCTGGCGCCTTAGCCGATTGAGCCACAGGCGCCAAGCCTTCTTCTAGTATTTTTATAGTTTCATGTCTTAAGTTTAAATCTTTAATCCAGTGAGAGTCTATCTTAGTTAATGGTGAAAAGTGTGGGTCCAGTTTCAGTCTTCTACAGGTTGCCAGCCAGTTTGCCCAGCACCATTTGTTAAATAGGGAATCTTTTCCGCACTCAATGTTTTTAATTGACTTTTCAAAGATTAGATAACTGTAAGTATGTGGGTTCATCTCTTGGTTCTCTATTCTGTTCCATACATCTACCTCTCTATTTTTTGTGCCAATATCATGCTGTTTGGATCACTATGAATTTATAGTATAGTCTGATGTCTGGTAGTGTGATTCCTCCTGCTTTGTTTTTATTTCTGAGTAATGTCTTGGCTATTTGAGGTTTTTTCTGATTTCATATGAAATGAAGTATTATTTTTTCAAGATCTTTAAAGTATGACAATGGAACTTTAATAGGGATTACATTAAAATTATATATTGCTTTGGGTAGTATGGACATTTTAACAATGTTGATTCTTCCCAGCCATGAGCATGGTATGTTTTTCCATTTGTTAACATTTTCAGCTATTTCTTTTCTTAGAGTTTCATAGTTTTCTTTATAGAGATCTTTCACGTCCTTTGTTAGGTAAACTCCCAAATATTTCATCTTCTTTGGCACTACTGTGAATGGAATGGAGTCCTTGACTGTTTTTTCAGCTTGGTGGCTGTTGGTATATATAAAGGCTACAGATTTATGACTGTTGATTTTGTAACCTGATATGGTGCTGTATTCCTTGATCATTTCTAAGAGTTTTGTAGTCGAATCCCTAGTGTTTTCCAGATATACAATCATATCATCTGCTAAGAGTGAAAATTTAATCTTTTCTGACCCTATATGGATATCTTTGATCACCTTGTCTTTCCTAATTGTGATTGCTAAAACTTCCATTATGATGTTAAAGAGCAATGGAGACAATGGGCAACTTTCCCTAGTTCCTGATCTGAGTGGAAATGATTTCAATTTAACTCCATTCAATACAATATTGGCTGTGGGTTTGCTGTAGATGGTTATTTAGCTTCCATGTGTTTGTATGAGTGTGCAAATTCCTGTTGTTACTGAGTTCAACTTTTATTGCATGATGGTCTGAGAAGATGCATGGAATAATTTCTATTTTTTTTAATTTACTGAGATCAGACTCATGACCTAAGATGGGATCGGTTTTAGAGTATGTTCCATGGGCTGATGAGAAAAATGTGTGTTCAGTTTTGTTAGGATGAAATGTTCTGTAGATGTCCGTTAGGTCCAAAAGTTGAACAGTTAAATTTAAATCTAAGATTTCTTTGGTAAGCTTCTTATTGTAGGATCTGTCCAACACTGCCAAAGGAGTGTTAAAATCTCTGACTATATGGAGCTTGAAGAGATCAAGTTGCTCATGCCTGTTAGAGTATCTCTTATAAATTGAGGTGCATTCTGATTGGGTGCATAAATATTGATAATTGAGATCTCATCATATTGAGTATTACCCTTAATAAAAATAAAATGGCCATTCTTACCATTGCTTACTTTTGTAGGTTTAAACCCCATTATATCTGCAAATAAAATTGCAACACCTGCTTTTTTTTCTGCTTTCCATTTGCCTGGAATAGAGATGACCATCCCTTCACCCTGAGTCTATATTTATCTTTTAATGTAAGGTTCGATTCTTGAAGATAGCAGATGTCCAGTCTAAGTTTCTGTATCCAATCAGCCAATCTGTGCCTCTTTAGAGGACAATTTAAGCCATTCACATTGATTGAAATTATTGATAAGCCTGGTAAAATTTTGGGCATCAAGTTGCTCGAAAGTCCAGTAGACATTTTTAATACTTTTGCCATTGTGGAAGTTGGAATTTGATCAAAAGTTTCTGAGTGAGTTTACTTTTGTGGTGGAGGATTGCACTGGTCATTATAGAAGATAAGTTTGAGAATTTCCTGGAAAGCTGGTTTAGTTAAGGCAAATTTCTTCAACATGTGAATGTCGTCAAAGTGTTTAATTTCTCCATCATAGATGAAACTCAGTTTAGCTAGATACAGGATCCTGGGTTGAATGTTATTTTGTTTTAGAGATTAAAAGTAAATGACCATCCTCCTCTAACCTGAAAGGTTTCAGCAGAGAGATCTGCAGTCATTCTAATACTCTTCCCCTTGTAAGTTATGGTTTTCTGATGTCTAACTGCTTTCAGAATTTTTTCTTTTATATTAACTTTAGTGAAGTTAATTATGATGTGCCTGGGGGATGTCTTGTTCGAGTTGAGTCATGCTGGGGTTCTAAAACTATTTGTTATCTGAACTTTAGTATCTCTTGGTATGTCTGGAAAGTTCTCTTTCATAATTTCATGAAGAAGAGCCTCTGTGTTTTGTGAAGCAACTTCATTACCTTCAGGGTTTCCTATAAGGTGAATATTAGTTTTCCTCAAATTATCCCAGAGCCCTCTGAGAGAAAGAACCGTTATTGCTCTCCATTTCTTTTCATCTTTGAGCTCTTGGGCTCATTCAAAAGCATTGTTTTCAATGTCAGAGATCCTTTCTTCTGCCTTTTCCATTCTGTTACCAAGGGATTCTACAGTATTTTTCAGATCTTTGAGCACGGAAACCTCTTGCCTCAGTGTGACAAAATGTTTGGTCATTTTATGTTTGAAGTCATTGAATTCTTGAGACATCTTTTGAATAATTTCTTGAAATTCTAATTCCCTCCTTTCCTCCAATCTGTTAATCTTATTTGCTATCCAAATTCTGAACTCAATTTCTGACATCTCAGCCATCTATTTATGGATGGTGTCTTCAATTGCATCTGACCTGTTTTTCCTTGGGGTAGTTGATCAACTCCGTATTCAAGTAGCCAGAGTTTTTCCACTGATTCTGCCCCATGCTTAAGTTGCACCATTTGGAGTCTATATCAGAACTGTTTAGTCAGTGGCTGCCACTGGAGAAGGTGCTGGCTTCCTCTGGTTGCCCAAAGAGGCAGAGAGTATCTTCCCTGAAGAGCCTCAGGGGTGTGAGCCTTATTGTTCCCACTGCTGCAGCAGCTGCTTTTTTGCCTCTTGATACCACCATTCTAGTGTGGTTCCCTCTCAACTGACCATCCTCTCATAATTCTCAAGCCACTGTCTGGGGATGCTGGGAGCACAGGGCTCTAGCACACAGTTCTGGACCTGCTGGGCAGGAACCCAGAAGCTGCCTGAGGGGCATGGGTGGGTCTAGTAAGCAGTTCTGGGCCTGTCCGGTTCAGGTGCTGGGAGCGGGGAACTCAGCAGCCACCCATGGGGTGTGTGTATGTCTAGCAAGCAGTTTTGGGCCTGCCTGACCTGGTGCCAGAAGTTGGGAACTCATCGGCCACCCATGGGTCTAGCAAGCAGTTCTGGGCCAGTCTGACCTAAGTGCTAGGAGCAGGAAACTTGGCAGCTGCCCATGGGGCACACACACAGGTCTGGCAAGCAATTCTGGGCTCACCTAGCCCAGGTGCTGGGAGCAGGGGAACTCAGTGGCTGTCCACAGGTCTAGGAAGCAGTTCTTAGTGTGCCTGTCCTGGATGCCAGGAGTGGGGAAGTGAGGGACTGCCCACAGGTCATGCACAGGTCTAGCAAGCAGTTCTATGCCCAACTGGCCTGGGTCCCAAGAGTGGGAAACTCATTGACTGCCCACAGGGCAAGTGTGGGTGCAGCAAGCAGTTCTGGGCCTACCCAGCCCGGGTGCCGGGAGCAGTGAACTTGGCACCTGCCTGCAGGTCTAGTAAGCAGTTCTGGGCCTGCCGACCTGGGTGCCAGGAGTAGGAAACTCAGCGGGTCTAGCAAGCAGTTCTAGGTCTACCCTGCCTGGGTGCCAGGAGCCAGGAACTCTGAGGCCACCCATGGTACTCACATGGCTTTTGCAGGTCTCAGGCCACTGAAACGGGGATCACCCAGGGGACTGTGCATGGCCCTAACAGGTCTCTGGTTGCAGGGCTAGGACTGAGCACTTGGACCCGCAGGGGTATGGGACAGTGTTCTTGCCCCCTCCCATCTCTGTAGGCAAGGGAAGAAGGGTGGACTGGAAGTTCAAAATGGCAGTGAAAAACATTTTTTCAGTTTTTCTGCCTGGCGAGAGAGTGTTTGGGATCTCAGCAGGGTCCCTCTAGGGGAGTAGACCCCCGCTTCTTGTAGCTCTCACATGTGGGGTGAGATAATATGTCCTCAGTTCACATTCACCTGTAGAAAACTTACAGGAGCAGATGAAGAGAAAACAAACAGAAAAACACAACTTTCTTGGGGGAGGGGACAGAGACTTTTCCTTTGGGGTGTATTATGTACCTGGAGATTGCTTTCTTGGAGTCTCAACTTACCTCAGCAGAGGTGTTCTGCAGATATCACTCTTCTCTCTCGGCTGGGCTCCCAATCTTCAACATTATTGGGTATTTTCTGAACATTATCCTTCCCTCTGGATGGGAGCTTCAGTTGGAGGCTGGCACCTGTCGGCCATCTTGCCCCTCCCCTCTGATATCTCTTTCTATTGTACCTGTTACAAAATAGGGGGTGTGGGAAGCAATTAATGATTCTCTCTCTCTCTCTCTATATATATATATATGTGTGTGTGTGTGTGTGTGTGTGTATATATACACACACACATATTTCTCTCTCTCTCTCTCTCTATATATATATATATATATATGTATGTGTGTGTGTGTGTGTGTATGTATAAACTTATCTATGGCAAACATGTTTCTTGAAGAGAATGAAGAAAATCACCATTTATTTTCAGAGATAATAAATAAGATAATAATAAGACAGAGCCTTAAGTCTGCTTTGTGCTGACAGCTTCTTTGGGGACCAGCAGTTAACCCAGAGAGGGGCACAGAAAAATGCTGATTAAAAGATACACCACTGAGTACAAGACGAGTTCCGACCTCAACTCTATTCACAGACAAGATAAATGAGTTTACCGTGTATTTCAAAATTATCTTTGTCATACATTTGATATCAAGAAGTAATCCTAGAAAGAATAAGAGATAACTAAAACACGAATAATAATAATACAAATCTTTCTTCACCAATTGAAGAAATATGGTGTTTGAGAAGACTAAAGCTTATTTATTCCTCATTCACATATGGATTTATTTTGTGTAATGTTTAATTTTTTAAAATTGGCCACATGCCCTTTGAAACAAAATTGAAAAATTCACTCATATGTATCTCAAGCAATTGGCCAGAGTTTGTGTTTCACTAATTGAAGTATAAATATTGAGAATATCTATCAAGGGAATGTGTTAATCATCAGTGATTAATATTGAATAGAAAATAATTTAAACATGATGTTATTTATTAAAATACAATTTTATAGCATGGAAACCTCAGGTATATTGGGAAGGAGTTACCTATTACAAAGATCTATTGATAACTTATATAAATGTACTCTTTATGAGCCCTTTCTTATTATTTTATACTTTGCATATAAAATTTGTTTATATGTTCCTTGGTAATGTTAGTTTTTAATATATTTTAATATATTTTTATTACCAATTTTATTTATTTAGTATTTTATTTACTGAATGAATTGTTAAGAACACTATATTTGCCTTAAACAAATACTGAAAACTAGAAGTAATGATTGTTGTATAACTGTACATATACCCAGTAGTAGCTTTCTTAAGGCTTTGGGTATTTTCTGTCAGCAACTATATTAGTCAGTTGACCTTGTCTACAAAATTGGTCACTTTGATTTTGTACAGAATATTTTTAGCATTAGAAAGAAATTCACCCCCTAAATTGATATCGCACAGTTGAGAGATAACAAAACTACCAGTTGATGGGTTACATAAAGCAACTTACAACACAAAGAAGCATGTCTCCAAATTAAATACTGTACTGTTTTGCTACATTTTGTAAAATGAGTATTCCTACTGATGAAACTTTAATCTTCATTTGTCACTTTTATCATTTAATTCCTGGAAGATCTATTTCAAGATCCAAAATTTTGATTTATTAGTTTATATTTTCTGACATAATTTATAGGTAGTCTTTATTGGAGTTTTAGTTTATATCCTATAATTTCCTTGTATAATTTTCCAAATTGTTCTCACATTTATTCTGTTTTGTGAGTTTTAAATAGCTTATCCATTTTCCTTTATTGATCAACTATTGTTGAATGTTTTGTATCAGATCGAATACTAACTTTGCAAAAGTAAGTTCTGGAGTTTTCATTCTTTCCCTATTACTTCAACTATTGAATTGATTAAAACTTGGAGTTCTTTTGTAGGTTTGAATAAACTCATCTGCAAAATTATCTTGAACCTGCCTACTGAGAAACTGGGAAGGATAAGACAGGCTTCTTTTGATCAACATCTCCCCCCACACACACACTATTCTCATCTCTCAGCCACTGGTAACCACTTTTCTACTTGTTTGTACTATAAGTTTGACTTTTTTTATATTCTAGCTGTAAGTGAGAGAATACAGAATTTATCTTTCTGTGCCTGGCTTATTTCACTTAATATAGTATCTTTTGGGTTTATTCCTATTGTCACTAATGTCAAGATTTCCTTCTTTTGGAAAGCTGAATCATGTTCCTCTTTGCATATAAACCACATTTTCTTTATCCATTCATCATTTGATGAACATATAGGTTGATTTCCTATCTTGTTTCTGTGAATAGTGTTTCAGTGAACACAAAAATACAAAAATCTCTTTAACTGATTTCTTATCTTTTGGATATAATAACATATTGTATGCTTGGAAATTGCAAAGTGTAGAGTTTAAGTGTTCTCACTAAAAAGAATAGAGATGTGAGGTAATACATATGCTAATTAACTTGATTTAGTTATTCCATAATGTACATATGGAATATGTATCAAAACATTTTGTGTGCCATAATATATATAATTTTATTTTTTAGTTTAAACAATTTAAACTAAATTTTTGTAAAAGATAGGCTTTCTTTTCTGATATTTTTGTTTTTAATTTTCAAAATGCTTCTGATTTTTCCTTAGGTTATTGTTATTGGTGTCTATTCCTTCTTGAGTTAATTCCTAGAAATTTGTATTCTTTAAAAAATTAATTTATTTGTACACATTTAAACATATAATTATAAAATTATAAAGTAATTTCTTATACATTTAAAAGACTTTTCATATATTGATTGTTACATCGCCTCTCTTTTTAAATATTTTTATATTTCATTTTCTGTCTATACTAGATGATATATGATTTTATCAATATTTACTATGTACTTGGTTTTGAATGTTTAAATCAATACTATTCCTTTTTTTCCCCTGTTTTTCAAGCCATTTATTATTCCACTTCCTGCATTTGAATGTG
This sequence comes from Galagoides demidoff, assembly GCA_963574575.1. Lineage (NCBI taxonomy): Eukaryota > Metazoa > Chordata > Mammalia > Primates > Galagidae > Galagoides > Galagoides demidoff. The sequence continues at coordinate 7,465 of CAUYQV010112205.1, forward strand.
AGATTTTATCCTTTTATTTATTACCAGGTTGGAGTATTTTTTTCTCTGCTTTCCCCTTTTTTGAAAATTTTCTTTTTTTCCTGCACCCTTCTTCTGTTTTTCTTTGTATTTTTCTTTCTTTAAAATATACTTTTTCTTGCCATGAGTAAGCACATAGAATCAGATCTGTCTTCTCATTCATAAAAATCTATAAAACTAAATAAACTATATGAAGCAAGTCTTTTCAGACATTAGACAATAGGAATCAGTGCTGGGAGAAAAGTGGCTCAGTAGAGCGAGCCCTCTGCTAGTTCCAGTTTACTGTATGGGATGGACAACTGTTTATACCGCTCATAGCACAGAAATGGAAGTCTAGTCAGAGCCTGGCAGGCTTGCTGAATAGAGATGAGAATGATCAGAGCTCAGACAAGCTGAAGCAGCTAAAATTTGAGGGACAGAGGAGAGGAAAAGAGCTCCAGGAATCACAGGAATCCCCTTAGATAATAAATAGACTAGTCATTCATCAATTTGATTATTTCTTTAGAGAACAGCTATTGGATTTACCAGTACAATAAATTTCTATTTTTATTGATCAATTTCTTACTTTATCATAATAAGTTGCTTTCTCTACTTTCCTTAAATTAATTATAGTATCCTATTCATGATATCTAGAAGGTAATACTTTATTATTCTCTTATTTTATTTTCTGAAATAATATGAATAAATGGATTGTCAAGTCAGGCTCCCCTAAATCAAAGATCTTACTCAGGATCAAGCTCTGCCAACACTTTCATAGATGCAGGGACTCCTAAAGAGTCAGGTAAAGTAGAAAAAGGTGTGAGACATTGGGAACTATTTCTCAGATACTTTCTTTCAGCATCAAATGTGCACTTTCTAGTCCAGAATAATAGATGAGGTCTCTAATGGGAATCCCAAATTACTTCATATAACAGAAGGAGTACTGAAGTTAGGTAAAAATCTCTAGTTTGTGCCCAGAGTGTTATATAGCCGGGCCTCATATTTCCATAGTTTTTTTTTTTTTAAACATTACATAACTCGCAGGTTAATGATATTCTCCTAAGGGAATCCTGTAGATAAGCATCTTTCCCCCAGCAGATATTTTCTATCTGTTTAACAAGAAGTCCAGCTGACAAGGAGATTAACCAAGATCCCCTTTCTACCTCCTGGATGTGTCTCTCCACTGAAGGAAGTGAATGAACCACAAGCTAGTTGCTTTCCTTCCTTCCCACTCTCCACCTTATTCAATAATCATAGACTAAACACTATGAACTTTTCCTGAGGAAAACTTTAACCATGTATTTTTACATATACTCATAATAACTATAACAGTTAATAATTATTCTTTTACTCTTAACAATTCTTTATTAAATTATGATTGTGTACATTAATGCATTTATGGGGTACAATGTGCTGATTTCATATACAATTTGGAATGCTTACATCAAACTAGTTAATACAGCCTTCACCTCAATTATTCTGTTAAGACGTTTATACTCTACTCTTAATAGATTTGACATGTACCTTTGCAATATGCACCATAGGTAAGGTTCCCCTGATTACCTTCTATCTACTTGGTCTCCCCCCTCCCCTCCCCTCATCCTCCTCTTCCTTCCTTCATCCTGGGATATAGTTGTGTTTTGTCTTTCATATGAAAATGTGGGTGATTATATATTGGTTTCATAATAGTGCTGAGTACATAGGGTACTTTTTATTCCATTCTTGAGACATTTTACTAAGAAGAATATGTTTTAGCTCCATCCATGTAAACATAAAAGTGGTAAAGTCTCAATCTTTTTATGGCTGCATAATATTCCATGATATACATATACCAGAGTTTATTAATCCATTTATGGGTCGATAGGCATTTGGGCTTCTTCCATGACTTGGCAATTATGAAATAGGCTGCAATAAATATTCTTGTGCAAATATCTTTGTTGTAAAATGATTTTTGGTCTTCTGGTCTTTGGTCTCCCTAGTAGAATTGCAAGAATGAATGGCAGGTCTACTTTTAGTGTCCAAACTTCTTTCCAAAAGGAACGTATTACTTTCCATTCCCACAAGCAGTACAGAAGTGCTCCCTTTTCTCCACATCCATGCCAACATTTGTAGTTTGGGGATTTTGTTATGTGGGCTACTCTTCCTGGAGTTAGATGATATCTCAATAAATATACATGCAAAAATATTCAATAAGATCCTAGCAAACAATTCAGCAACACATCGAACAAATTATACACCATGACCAAGTTGGTTTTATCCCAGGGTCTTGAGGTTGGTTCAGCATACACAAATCTATAAATATAATATATCACATTAAAAAAAAGACCATATGACTCTTTCAATTGATGCAGAAAACGCTTTTGATAATATCCAGCATCCTTTCATGATTAGAACACTTAAGAAAATAGGTTCAGATAGGTCATTTCTTAAACTGATAAAGGCCATCTACAGCAAGCCCACAGCCAATATCGTACTGAATGGAATAAAATTGAAAACATTTCCACTCAGATCTGAAACTAGACAAGGATGCCCATTGTCTCCACTGCTAGTCAACATAGTAATGGAAGTCTTAGCCATCTCAATTAGTCAAGAGAAAGCAATCAAGGGTATCCAAATGGGGTCAGAGGATATCAAATTCTCACTCTTTGCAGATAATATGATCCTATACCTGGAAAACCCCAGGGAATCAACTACAAACCTCTTAGAACTGATCAAGGAATACAGAGGTGTCTCAGGATATAAAATCAATACTTACAAGTCAGTAGCTTTTATATATGTCAACAATAGTCAAGCTGAAAAAACACTCAAGGACTCTATTCCTTTTACGGTAGTGCCAAAGAGGATGACATATTTGGGAATTTACCTAATAAAGTATGTAAAAGATCTCTATAAAGAGAACTATGAAACTCTGAGAAAAGAGATAGCTGAAGATGTTAACAAATGGAAAAACATATCATGCTCATGGTTGGGAAGAATCAACATTGTTAAAATTTCCATACTACCCAAAGCAATATACAAATTTAATGCAATCCCTATTAAAGCACCATGGTCATACTTTAAAGATCTGGAAAAAATATGAAGATCATTTTATATGAAATCAGAAAAAACCTCAAACAGCCAAGACATTACTCATAAATAAAAACAAATCAAGAGGAATCATGCCACCAGACTTCAGGCTATACTAAATCTATAGCAAAACTCTTAGAACTGATCAAGGAATACAGAGGTGTCTCAGGATATAAAATCAATACTTACAAGTCAGTAGCTTGTAAGAGGAGGTAGATGTATAGAACAGAATAGAGAACGAAGAGATCAACCCAGCCACTTATCATCATTTGATCTTTGATAAGCCTATCCAAAACAGAAATTGGGGTGACAATTCCCTATTTAACAAATGGTGCTGGGTGAATTGGCTGGTGACTTGTAGAATACTGAAACTGAACCCACACCTTTCACTATTAACAAAAATTGATTCTCACTGGATAAGATTTGAACTTAAGTCTTGAAACTATAAGGATACTTGGAGAGAGTGCAGGGGAAACACTTGAAGAAATTGGCCTGGGAGAATATTTTATAAGGTGGACCTCCAGCCAATTGAAGCAACACCAAAAATATATTACTGGGATATAAACTAAAAATCTTCTGCACAGCGAAGAACACAGTAAGTAAAGCAAGCAGACAGCCCTCAGAATGGGAGAAGATATTTGCAGGTTATGATTCTGACAAAGGTTTGATAACCAGAATCCACAGAGAATTCAAACTTATTTATAAGAAAAGAACACGTGATCCCATTTTATTGTGGGCAAGAGACTTGAACAGAAGCTTCTCTGATGAAGACAGGTGCATGGTCTACAGACACATGAAAAATGCTCGTCATCTTTAATCATTAGAGAAACAATAATTAAAATGATTATAATTTACCACTATATTTTTTTACTGCAGGTGATAGTTTGACTTTTGCTCTAGTGTTAAAGTGTATTTTACATTTATTTTCAATACAATTATATTATTATTAGAGAATATAGTCTATATAATTTTCATAAATCTTACTGAAGATTCTTCCTGGGTTTCTCTATGTTAGTAATTTTGATAAATAATTTGTAGGTGTTACTTGAAAGAGATATTCTCTGTAGGATACAGATTTCAATATATAGTGTGATATTAACTTTATTAAAATAACTTTCAGATTCTGTACCTCTATCTCATTAGCTTTCAACTCTGCCTGCACACTGAAATCTCCTGGGAGGCTTATATATATAAACCAGTCATACCTCAAACCTTCCTGAAACCAAATGAAACCAATCCGTGAAGGTGGGGCCAGGCTTCTGTATATTCAGAGTTCCCAAAGTAACACAGATATACACTTAGGTTTCATAATCAGTGCTCCACATCATTTTTATGTTAGGCTTTCATTTTCTTCTTCCAGCCAAAACAGGCAAAGACATGTTAAAACCATCCACTAATTATGCTACAGTTAACTTTTTTCTTGACTGTCAAATATTTTTCCTTCAATGTTTCAGCACAGTTACATGACTTAAGTTATATCCTAATCAGTCTTAGTGATTTGAGCTGTTATAATAAGATGCCATAGGTTTATATTAACATAACAAATATTATTTCTCACAGTTGTGGAGGGTGGAGGTTCAAGATCATGGTGCATCATGGACAGATTCTAATGAGGACCACTTTCTAGGTTGTGGATGGCTGCCTTCTCTTTGCATCTTCACCTGGCAAAAAGAGCAGGACAACTCTCTGGAGTCTCTTTTATAAGAGCACCAGTCCCCATGCCTGAGGGACCTACTCACATGAACTGATCCCTTCCTTCCCAAAGGCTCACCAATTAATACTATCACGTTGGATATTAGATTTCAACATATGTATTTAATCCATAACAACTGTCATTTAGAGAAATCATAAATGAAAAATAAGCAATTTTTAGTTGATTTAATGATTCATTTTTAGTCATATTTATTTTGAGAAAAATATTTCACATTCCCATTGAATTTCATTATATGCTTTACAATTTTTTATTTTCTAAACTTTCTAAATTATTTTCTTTGTGTATTTCCTAGAAATAATATTTAGATGGATTTAATTTTTAATCTCCTCTTCTCATTTTTCCCTCTTGGGATGTTTTTAATTTATACTGAGTGTTCTAGCAGATGACCTCATTGCTACCTTAACTAACTTACTTCGTGTTTTCCTTGTGGGTTGCGGGTTGTTCGATACTTTATACCTTTTAGCATTTGAATTCGTCATTTGTTTATTTCACTCTCTTAATTTATAAAGGAGAAATTTTCATAATAAAGAAGGTAATTATTAATTTTCAAGTATACACAAGCTATTGTAGGCATTATAATTTAGGCCAAACTGCCAGCGGAAAACACCTGAAGAGATGGACCAATTTAAAAACGTAAAGTAAGAAATCTGGACAGCTACTAAAGCAATGGAGATTTGCAGTGCTTTGATCCATTTTTCTCTTAAGGGCACCTACTGATCCTAGAAGAGAGAAAAAGAGAGAATTTTTAAGAAAATTGAGGATATAGAGAGACAAAAATTAGAGTTCAGTTTTTCTCAAAAAAAGGGTTCTGATAAATCAGACAGAGATATTATAAGGAATAGATGATCTCTCTCAGATAACTAAGCTTTATCTCAATAATAGTGATGATTTTTGGAATTTTTTTAAATTGAAGATTGGGTCTCACAGTGTTGCCAGGCTAGAGTACAATAGAGTGATCATAACTCACTGAAAACTTGAATTCCTGGGCTCAAGTGATTCACCTACCTCTGCCTCCCACGTAGCTTGGACTACAGCTGCACACCAGCATGCCTGGCTAATTTGTAAACTTTTATAGACTCACTTTGTGGACCAGGCTGGTCTTGAACTCCTGGCATCAGATGAACCTTCTGCTTCAGCCTTCCAAATGCTGGAAGTATAGGAAGGTCACCTGTCCTGACCGCTTGTGGAATTTTAATTCTCTATTTTAAATTTCATAAAACATTACTATTATTATTGATATAACTTTATATACAGGGTATCCCTAAAGTTTATGTGCAACATAAAATAGTAAACTATTCATGTTCTTTTAAAGTTATCAAAATTCATCTTTATTGCTTTTCATTAATTCTTGTACCTCCAAGTTTGCCAGAGGGATCATTTTTCTTCTTTCTGAAGCATATTTTCTTTGTTGCAGGTTTGCTGGTGACTAATGCTAACAATTTTAGAGCCACTGAAAATATCACACTCATTTTTATACAGCATGTTTGCTGGGCATAGACTTCTAAATTGGCAGCTATTTTCTGTCAGCTACTTTGAAAATATCATCTCGTTATAACCTGCCTTTTACCATTCCTCCTGAGAAGTTAACTGATAAGCTTATTGTTTCTTCTTTTTTAGGTATTATGTCTTTTTTTCTGGTCTTTTTAAGATTTCCCCTTATACTTGTGGCTTTTTGGTGGTTTTACTATGCTAGGCTCGTTTCTTTGTTGAGCCTTTATCTTGCTTGTCTTTTTTAGTTCTTCTTGACTCCAGGTCAATGTCTTTCACATGTTGAGTTAAATAAACAGCTTGTTATTTCTTGAAATATTGGCTTTTCCATTCTTACTCTGCCTTCATTCTGGGATTTTAGTTACCTGTATGTTAGGCCTTTTTACCATATTCTCTGTATGTCTCATGGTTTTCTCTGTTTTCAGTGTGTGTGTGTCTTCATGTTTGATTCTGGCTGCTTCTAATCATGTGTTTAATACTTTATATAAAGTTCTAGACATAAGCTGTGCTTTCATATGATGTTATTATATAGAGTAAGTATTGTATAAAGAGCATATTTGTTTCTGACAGACACTTTAAAGTTCTAGACATGCAAGACCAGACTCATGCAGGCAAGAATTAAGATAAATCAATATTTGAGCCAGGAAATGTGGTTTCAAACCTCTGCTTTAAATATCAATATCATGCCTGCACTACCTTCCCTTTAAGTGTTGGTTCAAGAGGTAATGTTCAGTGGTGGGGCACCTCCTGGAACTTTGAATATTTGAAATTTTTGTTGTTCCTTCTTCATATGAGAACCAGTTGTTTCCACCTAAAATTCTTGGATCCCTGCCTCTGATTACCCCGCTTTATATAGGTATCCACATATTAATCAAATGTCAGGAAAGGGAAGTGTTACAATAGCCCTGTGTCTTTGTCTTTATAAGCTAACTTAAGAAGGAAACCTGACAGGGTTTACTATAATCTCAATGTTTTAAAAAATTTCATAACTTCATTCAGGTCTGTGGATAGGTCTAGGTATTGTTTTTGATGATACTTGTTTCTCATAATGAGTAAGCCATTTTCATCTGTCGATTTCAGGTATGGGCATTTTTCAGCTCTCTTTGAATATAGTTTCTGTTTTATTTATATCATTTATTCTTGTTCATTTAAGCACACCAGTTACTCACAGATAATATTTCCATTTTCTGTCCTTCATAATGACAATCCCTCCTTTCCCTACTTTTAATAATTTGACCTTTAATTGGCATCCTGGGAGTTCTTTTTTTCCAGCTTTATATTGTGAGATACATTTCTGTGGTGATTCTGCCATTGAATCCTTCTAACTGTAAATAGTATTATTATACATTTTAATCAACAAATGCTGTGCACACTGTTAAATATGTCTATGATTCTAGCATGGTTTACACAAAAACTGTAACATAGTGGCTACTGAACAGGGCAGTGCTGGCCACTCTCCTTGGAAGGTTTGCTTTACTGTCCAGCCCATGTGTCTAACTCCCTTACTTCCTTCAAGTTTTGGCTCACATTTCACCCTGTCAGTGAGACCTACCTGCACCCCTCTATTTAATATACAGGTTGCCCGGCCGCCCCACCCCCCACTTCACACTTCTAATCCCACATACTCCACTCCACTTCATCTCTTTTACTGTGTAATTGCTAACTTACCATTTTCTTTATTTATTACCTCCTTCCTTTTCTTCACAGTGGTTCTCAACCTGTGGGTTGTGACCCACAGGAAGTGTATGAGAGGGCCAAGGTAGGAAGGTTGAGAACCACTGGGACAACTTGCTATGTGGTAGCTTCATGAAGGCAGGGATCTTTGTTTTGTTCTCTGATACATCTAAACACCCAGAATAGTGTGGTTGGCCTATAGTAAATGCCCAATAACAATTTGCAGATTAAAAAAATATATAACAGTTCCCTGTCCCATCCCTGAGCAGTCTTAATCCTGCTCCCACAAAGGCAATGCATTTTAATAGTTTCTCTGTCAGTTCTTTTTATGATTATAAATTCTCATTGTGTATTTAAATAACATACTAAAACCTTTAATTAGTTGTTCATTTCATAAAGAGTATCTTGACTCTATTCTTTGCAAATGAGGATATTAATGGTCCTACTTTCCCTTTGCCTATATCTCCTCCTATTTCTCCTAAATTCTGCATTTTGAATAGTCAGTGTTGCTACAATTTATATTCTTCTCCATAAGCATAATTAAATCTTCCATGCATTCTCCACATATTGATGCCAAAAGTTAGAAGTCATTAAGCAACAACAAATTATGATCAGTTTGGGATGGTTCACTGCAAAGCCAATGAGTGTTCTGTGATTTCATTTCCTCTCTTACAGAGCTTTTATTTTTTTTAATTACACATCTCCATTTCTTCTATTAATGCATACTGTCTTTATTATGCCTATAAATTGTATTCTCTCAACATTGTCCCTGGCACATGTGTTTTGGTTTCAGTGATCTCCCAAACTAGGGGCTTGCCGATCTTTTTCCAGTGTGGACCAACTGACCTTAAGACCCCTAACTCTTTCTTGGTTTATTTTATTATTTCTTACGGGGGAGAAATCTCCAAGAAATTACTTAACATACAGTAGGTGGAAGGTATATTTCCTGAATCCCTTTATGTCAAAAATGCCTTTGTCCTTCCTTCGTGCTTAACTGGCTATATATCAGTCACAATATAAACACATAGAGATATAAGAACTATCTCAAGTGACTTTTTGAACACAGAATTTGTATTAAATGATCCTGTCATATAAATTTTATTCTATTTGTACATTATTAATAGTATTTATATACCACATTTTATTGTGTAGTTTAATTATTAATTACATTAATATTATCATTTTTTGGATCTGTTTTATATATATTAAAGAAAAATGCAAGCTATAGATAATAGTACTGTTTTAGGAGCCAAAACTTTTAGTATAAAAGAAAATAGATATAAATCAAAGAAATTTAATAAAAACTATTATAGTATTATATATTAATTAGAACCACCAGTATAGGCTCTCAGTTATTTAATAAAAACTACTATAGTATTACATATTTATTGGAAACACCAGCATAGGTTCTCAATTATTTTGTTCTATTTTCAGAACTATATGTTTTCTAGTTTTGTACATTTAAAAACTTTAGAATCAATGACAAAGGATTAGCAATGAGTGACTGAGCACCCACTTTTGGAGAAATAGCTGCTTCCAGATCTGGGCTGGAGCTGAGATCTCCTGTGCCAAAGAAAAATGAGTAATGGGTTATGTCCAAAAATAAGAAACAAACTGAAAGGCCCCCCTTTGGCAAAAGGAAGAACACTTTAAACAAATATGATAAATGTAACTGATTACAACTGATGATGTAAAAACATATGTATTTAAAATGATACTCAAAAAGAGAAAAAAAAATGCCTCAATTGATATTGTGGAAAGTAACTAAGGCAACAACTATGAACACGAGTCATTAGAAGGAAAGGCATTATCCTCCCTTTCCCATGTGCACTATATTTTAAGATAATCAAATCTCTCTGGTTGCTGAGGGCAAGTTCTCCTTAGCTTGAAATGTGACAGAAATGATACACTGGGAAATCTCTGCTGGGTGTGGCAGCTCATACCTGTACTTTTAGCACTGTAGCAGGCTGAGGAAGGAGGATCATATGAAGCCAGGAGTTTGAGACCAGCCCAAGAAACATAGTGAGATCTGATCTCCAGAAAATGGAAAAATTAGCAAGGCATGATGATGTGTGCCTGTAGTCCGAGCTACTTAGGAAGCTGAGGCAGGAGGATTGCTCAAATCCAGCAATTTGAGGTTGCAGTGATCTGTGATAATGCCACTGTACTCTAGCCTAGCCAAAAAAGTAAGATCCTAGTTCAAAAAACAAAACAAACCTCACCCCACCACCAAAATAAACACCACCCACAAAAGGAAATCTCTTCCTTGCAATTCCTAGTAAAAAAAATAGTTAATGTGAGCAATGATCATAAATTAATAAAAGTACTAGGTGCAAGGTTAAGAGATACTTCATAAGAATGGGATTAGATCACCAGGTCATGTATCTGTCATGAGGCCTAACATAACTAACAGTGAGCTCAGCAGCCAGGATGGTCCTGAGATGTGGTGTCATATGGCACTCTTGTAAAACAAACAAAATAAAAACCTTGGAACTAAAACTAACCAAGGTTCACAGCTAACTTCATTTATAATAATTAAATGACACTAACAAAAAGCAAATAAAGAAATCCATGGTGCCTGTGGCTCAGTGAGTAGGGTGCCAGCCCCATATAAGGAGGGTGGTGGGTTTGAACCTGACGGATACCTGTAGTCCCAGCTACTCAGGAGGCATAGGCAAGAGAATTGCCTTAGCCCAGGAGCTGGAAGTTGCTGTGAGCTGTGATGTCACAGCACTCTACTGAGGGTGACAAAGTGAGACTCTGTCTCTAAAAAAAAAAAAAAAAAAGAAAAGAAAAGAAAAAAGAAATCCAGAATGTGGAATATCATTAATCTAGCTTTTGCCAAAATTCAATAGGATGAGGGAACAAAAACGCGGAAGTGGATAGCCTACAGAAAAAAATAACAGAAGCTCAAGACCTGTGAAGGACTAATGTCGCAAGTGGGACTCGTTCAATCCATTTAAAACAAACCAAATTAAATAAGGCCTGTTTGATATAACCATAGAAATTTGATTATACACTGGATATTGAATAATATCAAAGGAATTATTTACTCTGTCAGGTATGATAATATCAGTAGATTTTTATAAGAAAATGTCTATATTAAAAATGCGAAATAACTCCACCATTTTTTATATGCCTTAAGATTCTTCAACAAAGGGAGTAAATAGAAAAAGTAGATGAAGCAAACATTATGAAATCTTGATACTCGTATCCAGGTGATGGGGATGTGGAGGTTTAGCATATGCCTTTTTAAAAAGTTTATTAAAATTTTTTTAACCAATATGTTTTCAGAGACAATCTTCTGTGACTTCTGGGCTTTGGGGATTTTAATACTTAATTTTCTTTTTTTGTACTATGCGTAAGCTTTAATGTGTAACAGTTATAATCTATTTAGTTTTGTTTTTTGTTTTTTGTAGAGAGAAGTAAGTCATATTACAGAAAATCTAAATTCAGCCGTTTGATTCAATTCAGCCAATATGTATTAAGCACCTAATCTTTGCCAGGTATATAGGAAATGAAGATACAGGAGAAATAATATCAGTTTACACCCCGTCAATGGAAGTGAATGATGGCCTTCTGTGAAGAAAGAATGAGAAAGAGCTTCACATGCCATTTATAATTTGAGCTGGGGTTTTAAGAATGAATGAGCAAGAGTCTGGCAGAAGGTGAGTGGAAAATTCCTCACAGAAGAAATGCAAGGGTAAAGCCATGGATGTGTGAGACCTCAAGTTTTAGGCAACTATTATTTACTCTGCTAGGCAAGTAAGACAAGAGGGGAAACGGGGAGATAAAACAGTAACGTAAGCAATGGCTCTCCTCCTCATTCTCTGCTTCTCAGAAACTGGGCCACGGTTTGTAAGAAACGAAGTAGTTGGAAGAACCAAAAGATGGCACTGATTGCTGTGGTAAAAGTGTGAAAGGGAGGGGGAAACGTAGTAAGTGATTGAAATAACCTTGGCGAGAACCAACATGGGCCTGAACTTTTAATGGCAATGAGAATGAAGAAAATAATATAAATGTATGAGATCTATGATAACTGATTAAGGAAGTGGGAAAATGACTATATATACATAATTTTGGCATTATCTTTAGACTTTGTTCCCTAGAATTGCCCTGGATTCGATCTTTGCCTGGAAATCAATCTGTTCTCACCACCTGCCATTAGAGAGGCTTGTAGTTTCTATATACCCTGCTATATAGGCAATATGTAATAAGTATTATCTGTCTTTGGAAGTCCATCTTGAATTAGGACTTGTCCTATGAAGCCTCTTAACAATTTAAATTACATAAATCTACTTCTTTTTCAAACTTCATTATTTAATCCTTGCAAAAATTAATCTATTCTGTCTTATAGTATTCCTTAGAATATCTTAGAATTCTAAGATACAAGCTAATCTTCCTGTTTTTTGGACAATTAACTATAAAACTCTGAAATGTATAAAGAGAAACATTCAAAAAAAATACTGGATGGCTCACAGATTGCCTAGGAAGGGTGGCACAATGAAGGAGGCCATGAACGAGGCCATGAATCAAGGCAGGCGAAGCAGTACAAACCACAGTCAAAATCTTACCACAGGAGCCTTCTTCCCTACCACTTTTGCTTCTGGAGGTGCTCTCACTTATTTTCTTAATCGTAACTGAAAATTTAGGGATATGTATTTATGCATGCACACTTGCATGTATACACTCACACATATACCCACACATTCCAGAAACAAATTTTTTCTAATGGGAAAAATATGTGTGTCTGTGCTCCATGTGAATGCCACATGGTTTAAAGTTTTAGAAACTAAAACGTGGAGGTTATAAGTGATTTTACTTTCTTAACTATCTATACAAAAGTTTTTGTTTTCTTCTCTCTAAAGTAAATAGCATTGCTTTTTGTTTGCCTGTTTTAATGAAATTTTTACTAGTTGTTTAGAGAAATTTACTCCTTCTCAGAATGTTTCCCATACCAAGAATGTACATTTGTGTATATTGTCTTTGTTGCAATTTTTTGTATTATTTTTTTAAATTTTACCTATTTAAAAATTTACTTACAGAATAGATATGCAATGCAACAAAATAGTTTACCCATTTTTTTTAGATTAGCCAGTTGCCTGAGAGTAGTTATTGAATAATCTCTCTGACTAATCTGAATGGCCATCATTATAAAGCAGTAAATGTGTATGTATATCTACGGCTACTATTGCATATTTTTCCCAATTTCATGAGTCTATAAGTTTATTCCTGTGCTGGTGTTTCCCCCATTTAATTACTGCAACTTTATAATTTGATTTTTGATTTTTCTTTTTCTGATTGAGCAGATAGTGTCTTTATTTTTGTTGAAATAAGCTCTGTTGTATCTATGATCTTTTATATACTTCCTCATTTCTAATCCTATTTTTTTCTTTCTGTCCTTTTTTTCTTAATTATCTTTGTAATATATTTTTTCTTTTTTTATCAAATCATAGCAGTGTACATTAATACTATCATGGGGTACAGTGAACTGTTTCTGTATACATTTTGAAATACTTTCATCCAACTGGTTAACATAGCCTTCAGGTCTTTTTCTTAGTTATTGTGTTAAGACATTTATATTTACAATTAGAGAGATTCACATGTACTCTTATAGGGTGAACCATAGGCACGATTCCACCAATCACCCTCCTTCCACCCACCCTCCCCTCTCCCCTTCCCTCCCTTCCCCTCTCCCCTCTCCCCATATTCCTGTGCTAAAATTGGGTTATAGCTTTCCTATGAAAGCTATAAATTAGTTTCATAGTAGGGCTGACTACATTGGATACTTTTTCTTCCATTCTTGGGATACTTTGCTAAGAAGAATATTATTATCTATAGTATTATATTTCTCAAAGAACCAGTTCTTAAATTTATTTATCAATTTAGAGTTTTTCTATCTAATTCATGGTTTTTTGAATACAATTTTATTTAAACAATGAACATCCTCTGTTTCAACCAAATCAATCTACCTCAGGCTTGGAGGTAGATTGGTTATAGTAGTAATTTATTAAACCTTAATTACATTCTTTCCCACTTTTTTTCATTGGTTTATGATAAATCCATCTTATAAAGTATCTTCTCCCAAGTTCAAACTAGCCAAACTCCACCCTTCTTCCTGGCCCATTCTACATTCCACAGTGAATCTATCCCGGTCTTCTAGACTGAATCCATCTGGAATAATAATCTGTCCCTACACATACAATATTGTATCTTAGTTTGGAGGTTGTGTATGACTCTAGTGTCCTCTCTCCTAGCAGACTGAGTTTACTGAAAACAAGAAGTGAATTCCAAAACAATTTAGCACAGTAGAAAACAAAGAGTTGTTTTTAAACAAATCACTTACAGGCATACATTAACCTTCTACTTTATTTATTTAGTCACTTATCATTTGATGCTAAAGAGGTATAATAATAAAATATGTTAACAATAGGTTAAAAGGTAGTATCAGAAGAGAATACTTATACACTGTTAATGGGAATGTAAATTGCTACAACCTCTATTTGAAAATAGCATGGAAAAGCCTTGGAGAACTACAAGAAGTTTTAACATTCAACCCAGCAGTACCACTACTAGGTATCTACCCAAGGGCATAGAAGTCATGATATGAAAAAGGCACCTGCACCCAAAAGTTTATTATAGCAAATTCAATTGTACCCCTCAAATCTAAATAAATAAATAACAGGAAAATAAAAAAGGATCTACAAAAATATAAATCAATCAGATCCAAGAAAAAAAATGAATGGAATTTTAGAGACAAGGAAACCTATATTTCACATATATGAGTCATAAAATTTAGGTTAGGCATCTCAATAAAAAAAGCAAATACTGACACATAATTGGCATTGTGTACAAGAAGTCTGTATAGTAGATTTAGTTTATGTTGCTTTGTACATGGAAAAGAATGTGTGTGTAAATTGATATTCATGATCTTGAAGGTCTTAGCGTAAGGGAAAACTGTGGGGTCAATACCTTACAAAAATAAAACAAATCTGAAATAAGGGCAAATAAGTGGCCTAAAGCAACAAAAAGATCAAGATGTTGCTGGGTAAGGTGGTGGTAAATGTATTGTAAGGTATGTCCTTTCACATGGATCTCTAGGGAAAGTTAGACCTCAGAGAAGTTGAATATCAGAATATTCCTGATAAGAACAACAGCAAGAGTCCTGTTAAGACGAGGTATAACACCATATATACAGTGAAAGCAGAAGTAGTTAATGATAGTAACTGAGGGTGGAATACAGATAAGTAAACCTGCAATATCATCCCTTTCTTCACATTCTAAATATACTTTAAAAATAGAGAAAAAGAGGATAGCTATTATGGGTTTAATTTTTGATGCCCACTAACTGGGCAATGTATGCAAAACTTAGTATTTTGTGATCCTGCTTTTGTCAACCTCACAGTAAACAACGCATCTGATTTTCCTAGTGTTTTCCAATGAGAAATAAAGTATTTGATGGAGCCAAACAGTTAACTTACTACCACAAGCAAGGAGAGTTTATTTTCAGCATTTGTAATTTGTAAGCGTAATAGGTTTGTTAACCTGATATTCAAGAAATCAATATATCCAGACACCAGAGTTGCAGCAGAGAAAGAGTTTAATAATCGCAGAGCAGCCAAACAAGATGGGAGGAAATCTCATATACACCTCCATGAGAAATTTGAGGATAGGAGTTTTAAGGGGCCTAAAGTACAGGGATTGCTGATTGGTTGAGAAGTGAGGAAATGGAGAAGTTAGAGGACAGGGAGATACAAAACCTGCAGCCAATTCCTTGCTGGGGGTCTTCAGATAGGTTGGCATCAGCAATCCTGCTAGAATTCATGATCTGAAAAAGATCTTATGCAATTCTTAAGTAAGAAAGTGTTATGAGTCCAGCCTCAGTGATTCTGTCTGTATCTATAGGAGCATCAGGGGAGCAGGTGGGCCTACTACTTGGCTCTCAGTTACCAGCTGCAGGGAATTGGGTCTAAGTGCACCAGTGCACCCTGGATAATGCCAAACTATAGTTCTGTCTGAAGCCTGGATTGTGTAATTGTTAACACTGTCAGGGCCATTTTAATTTATCTGTATTCAACAAAAGGTCATAAAGCATTAAAATAAATAATCTTATGTACAAAAGTTTCAGTTAGCTATGAAGTCACATGAGACTCTTAGGTGTTTAAAACCCCGAAGTAAAATGGTCCTTGATGTCTAAGTGGAAACACTGAGAATAGTCAAAGAAGCCCTTTAGCAATGCAAATATGGATAATAAAATGCTAAATCTGAATGACAAGGCTTTTGCCTGAGTATATATATGCTGGTTTTGTGTTCTTGAATGAAGTATCTTCATTGTTTGCTGTTTCTTCATGGGATGTTAAGCATTCAGAACAATTTATGAAGCCATAAACCTGCAAGATTTCTTATCCTGCTTAAACTAAGTCAAGGCAATCTTTATTTTTATTTGCCTAGACACCACCACTAAAGTCAGTTTATCATTGACTGAAGTGACCATAGTTATTCCCTCTGGGATACTGTTATAATGATCCTTTTTATTTTTATTTCCTACTTTACTGTTTTGCTAAAATCAATATTTGAGGCTTCATTAAATTGACAACTAAATCCAAAATGCATTCACTATCATTCAAGATGCAAATGACTGTTCGGTGCCTTTAATTCTAAAAAAAAACTAAACATGCCAGTGATATAATAAATGTAGATGCTTATTTTGAAATTTTCTACTCAGCAGGTTTCTTTATACTCCTGTAGATGAGTCTTTTATATAAACATAAATTTGAAACTGTTCCCTGATTTAGTTTGCTACCATTTTTTAAGTAAAAAATAGTCAAATTAGAAAAGAGTCAAAACTGACAGTAAAGGAATGATATTTTTACAGAGTCACATCCAGCACTTGAATTTGTCCTCAGCTTTCCTGCCATCCCTGTGGGTTTGAACAAGGAACCCAAAGTACTCAAGGGGAGAATTTGTCAGATTTGTCATCACACAGGTTAGTTCTGTAATTTTCCACATTGATAGAATTTTGTGACTGAGTGACCTTGTTAACATAGCGATATGTTTTCTGCCTAATCATCAGTAACAACCATTGAAATGGAAAAAGCTAGCATTAAAAAAAAAAAACACAGTTGATTTCACCCCATTTTATTCTCTTAGCGAAAGAAAATACCATTATATCATAATGAAACTATACCATATAAAAAAGCTACTTTAAGCTACTTTGTTGAAAATCCAACATGTCAAAATAGAGGACTAAAAATCAGCCATCCAACAGCATAAGCGGAGGGAAACATCTGAATCTTTGACAAAATGTTTTAAAAGGGAGACCGGATAATGCAAGAGAATCATTTTATATCAGATACAGAAAAATGGAATTAAGAGACCTCTCAAGATACCTATGAGAAAATGAGTTATATTCAGATGAGTGGAAGTTATTTTAAGTCTTTGAAGTTGGGTCATAGAAACCAGAACTCCTTTTCATGAAAGCCAGCTATCAAACCTAAAATTATTCAGTGTAGAAACTGCCATCAAGAAATGACCTGACCTTCCTGATTTGACTATAGGTCATAAGACTCCAATTCCTGTGAGGGTCCTGCCCCACATCCAGAAGGAATAAGTGCATGCTCAGAGGGGCCGGGGAAACTGCAGACAGACAGGCTTTGCTGGGTTTTCCCATCTGTCTATTAGCATTAGATCATATGCTTCTTGTTCAATCTTACTTCCCTAAAGCTGTCCATAGCTTGTTGAACCTAAACATAAAAATAGACAATCCCCCCTGTACCTCTGGGTCTTCATGTTGAAGATTCCCGTATATATGTGTTAAATAAATTTGTATGGTATTTTGCTTATTAGCCTGTTTCATGACAGTGAGTTTTAGTAAATTTTTAGGAGGCCAAGGGCCTGGGTCCCTACAATGCACACCAAACCTAAAGTATACCTCTCACTCTTTAATGAAACCCTCTTAAGGAACACTTCCTGTCTTTATGAAAAGTCCAACTTTTTTTTATTAGATCATAACTGTGTACATTACTGCATCTATGGGGTACAATGTGTTAATTTTATATATAATTTGGAATGTTTACATCAAACTGGTTAATGTATCATTCACCTCACTTATTTAATTGTTGTGTTTAGACATTTATACTCTATCAGTACTATATTTGACATGTACACTTGCAATATGCACAGTACGTGAGGGCCCACTGATTGCCCTCCCTCCAGCCGGCCTTCCCCTTCCCCTCCCCGTGCCCTCCTCTTCTCTCCTTCTTTCTGGGCTATAATTGTGTTTTATCTTCCTTACGAAAGTGTGGGTGATTATATATCGATTTCATAATAGTATTGAGTACATTGGGTATTTTTTTTCCATTCTTGAGATACTTTACTAAGAAGAATATGATCCAGCTCCATTCATGTGAACAAAAAAGAGGTAAAGTCTCCATATTTTTATGGCAGTGTAATATTCCATGGTATATATACCACAATTTGTTAATCCATTTGTGGGTAGATGGGCACCTGGGCTGGTTCCATGACTTGGCAATTATGCATTGGGCTGCAAAAAAACATTCTTATGCAAATGTCTTTATTGTAAAGTGATTTTTGGTCATCTGGATATATACCTAGTAGAGGAATTACAGCATCTAATGGCAGATATACTTTCAGTTCCCTAAGTGTTCTCCAAACTTCTTTCCAGAAGAGATATATTAGTTTGCATTCCCACCAGCAATGCAGAACAATTCCCTTCTCTCCATATCTACGCCAACATCTGTAGTTTTGGGATTTTGTTATGTGTGCCACTCTTGCGGGAGTTAGATGATATCTCAAAGTGGTTTTGATTTGCATTTCTCAGATGATTAAAGATGATGAGCATTTTTTTCATATGTCTATAGGCCATGTGCCTGTCTTCTGTAGGCCATGTACCTACCTGTCTTCTGCAGAAGGTCCAACTTTTTAAATTCATACATAAAACTAGTGAAACAGATCCCTGCAATAATTGACCTGGATCATATGAAAAGATCAGTAAAAGCTTAATGAGTAGAATTGTTTGAAAAACTTTCTTAGCAATACCAGTACATGATATAATTCTGATTTTCCAGTGAATAGCCACTCTATAGCAAAATGCCCAAACCTTAGGCATGGAAGCTGATAAGTAAGTGCAATGAATGGATGAATCTCATGTGGATGTAATAAATGGAAAATCACTTTCTTTGTAGACAACATATGAACTCACACCTACCTTCATATTGCTCTAGCACCTGGTAGTCCCTCCTCAAAAAAGTTTCCCCCTTCATGTCACCCCCAAATGAAAAACTTTGGCCCTGATGTTTCCCATTCAAATAGCCCATTAATCCTGACACCTTCCAATCCTTTATGGCTTACACAACTCCCCTTATTCCACATCATCTGCATGATGTTGCTCTTAAAGACAGTAAGTCCACATAGACCGTGGATTCTTATGTGTTTTGGGAACAATATCATCCCTAGGGGAGCAAACGAGGGAGGAGGGCAAAAATCACTTTATGTACAGAGCAAGGTGCAAAAATAAATATACAGTGTCAGGGGAAGAGCTACAAAACTAAAAGCCTAAGACAACAACAAAACCCTGCATTAGGAGGTGATAATAAAAATTAAAAGGGTTGAAAGCTAGATGCAAAATATTGACATGTCCCCTAGCCGCAGCTCCTTTTAAACATCAAACAGCAACCCCCTGCCCTCTCCCTTGTCCTCTCATTAACCAACGTCCCAGATAGTTTTGCTCACTTCTTTTCCTTTATTAAGGATGAATATTATAAAGGAACATTGGATGCCTTTAAATGGAAGTTCCCTTAGCACATGTAAACATTTGTTTACAAATTATTAATGTGGGTGGCAGAATAAATTAAAGTGCAGGGAAAACATCTATAGTTTTAGGACATGCTTTACTGGAAGAAGAGTCTAAGAAGAAAATGATGTAGTTCTATTTTAATATTAGGAAAATAATAAAATAGATTTGTTCTTTTTTTGTTTTTTTTGTTTTTTTTTTGAGACGGAGCCTCAAGCTATCCCATACTCTACTCTGGGTAGAGTGCCATGGCATCACAGCTCATAGCAACCTCCAACTCTTGGGCTCAAGCGAGTCTCCTGCCTCCGCCTCCCAAGTAGCTGGGACCACAGGCGCCCACCACAACGCCCGGCCATTTTCTGGTTGCAGCCATCATTGTTGTTTGGCAGGCCCGGGCTGGGGATTCGAACCCGCCACCTTAGGTGCACATGGCTGGCGCCCCAGCCAATTGAGCCACAGGCGCCGAGCCTGACCTACAACTTCTAATCTAGCAGTTAGTTTGAAGTATTGTGGGGCTTCTAAATTAAAGCAGGCTTTATGTCTTTACTCAGTTCTTCACTCAGAATGCCTCCAAATCCACAGCAAATGCTCTGATGTCCAAGGCTATACTACATTGTTAGAGACATTTCTAGGGTAGAACAGGTAGGGAAGGAAAGGGGCACGAAGAGAGACACACAGTATGAGAAGGCTTGGATACTGTATAGCACATCCTCAAGACTATCTCAGTGACTACTTTTAAACTTCATTTCACTTGGGAAAGTACACATCCCTACAGATAACCAGTCCTCTAAGCCTAAGGTGTCAACAAAATTCCATACAAATGCCTTCTAGACTTGAGCAAATTTAACCAGCACTCAAACATGTTGATGATGTTGACTTTTTGTGTCAGATAGTTTCCAAAAAATGAAAGCAGTTCTCTCAGCATGTAGCAAGGCAATAAACTTTGAAATCAATGGCCCTATGGCATTCCATTTACTGTTTCTTAAGACAAACACATGAAACAAATACCTAATTTCCATTCAAACTTCATTTCCCTTTTATTAAAGCCCAAGTTACCATTATGGTTTGGTACTCAATAAAGGAAAACCTGTTCGAATAAGGTAATATGTTATCATCAGTATTTCCAGGTGACTGTTTACAATCAAGTAGTATTATCAATAAA
>CAUYQV010112206.1:0-26185 GCA_963574575.1 Galagoides demidoff
GGGCGCCTGTGGTCCCAGCTACTTGGGAGGCAGAGGCAGGAGACTCGCTTGAGCTCAGGAGTTGGAGGTTGCTATGAGCTGTGATGCCATGGCACTCTACCCAGGGAGATAGCTTGAGGCTCCGTCTCAAAAAAAAAAAAAGTGAACGGGGTTGTATCAGTTCACCACCCTATCCAGAGCTAGAGAAGGGGCTTTTTCTTCCCTCCACAGTTGTGTGAATGCCTGGATTTGGAGCTAGATCCACCTGAACCAATTACAGGAGTTGAAGTCAGATGATCTTCATATCCTGATTGACTTTAATCTAAATTATTGTTCCCCCTATAACCAGCAGGAATTAGATTAACCGATGGATTAACATCAGGCAGAGTGGAGCTGGAAGTGGGGTCAATGCTACTTAAACTTTATGCCTGCCACATGGTAGGGAAGGGTTGATGGCCAAAGATTAACCTGGTTAAAGGGGGCAAGACATGAATGAATGCTAAGTAAGTTACTAACAAACATTTACTTCCAAGTTGAACATTTATTTTTGGAGAACAATAAGAACCTTCCAACTCCAGGATTTTGTCCAGGGATAGAGACCCACACAAGGCACAGGAGTTAAAGTATTAGCCAAGAGCAGTAAAAGGACAGTGCAAATAAACTTGATCAAAAGTGTGACAACAACAGCGGAGAGGTCAAGAGTTTGAGTGAGAACACACAGGCTGAAATCTCAGTTCATTATTGCTATGTGAGGTCCGTCCTCTATCTAGATTAAGGTCACAGAAACCATGTTTATGTTATAGAAGTTTTAGTTTGTGAGAATTACACGAGGGAATGTCTGCCAAATGGTTTTCAGAGTTGGCTCTTGATGTTTCCTAGCTGTTAGCTGTAGCAACATATGGATGGAACTGATAAAAACACAAAAAGACCATCATTCTGAAAGAGCTCCAATGAGGGTGAGAAAAGAAAGGTAACTGTCAGGGGCAACTATGTCAGGGAAAAATATAAAACCTCAATGCCACAAAAAACTGTACTTCATGATTGTGCTTAAAATCAGAGAACTGACAGCTCCTTGTAAAATGAGACTTCGTGGCTACAATATGATGTTGTATTTGGGGTGTGCTGTCCAGGGTCAGAATGAGATACTGGTTAACTGAATATAGGTTAGCAGAGAACAACTAAAAAGAGATTTTCCTGAACAGCAAATTGAAGACTTGAGTTGTGAGGAAAGGTAAAAAGAAAAATGAAACATTTAATTTTCAGAGAAATCTTCCTAGCTCCAAGAGGTGTTCATTTCTCTAAGAAAGTGATGGAAACTTTAGTTTTTGGAAACATTAAAAATAAAATTACATATCTGATTCACCTAGGACCAGGAAGTCATAAAATAGACACGTAATAAATATATGTGTTGGATACATAAAGTTCTGTAAATTATCGAGTGTTAACTAATTTATCAAATGTGCTTTGTGTACCTGGCAGACTTTGTTCTAGGAGCTCGGAATGTATCAGGGAACAAAAAGCACCAATACTGCTGCCCTCCTGGAGTTTCTATTTATTATTGACTTTCTAATGATTGTTTAAAGTCAGAATTCTCTTCTCTTGGAAATTCAGATCACCTGAGGGAGTCTTAATTTCCTACAGGTCAGAAAACCAAGTTCTTTGTTTGAGCTGTACTCCCTAGAGTTTAATACAAATAAATACAAATTAGATGAAGTATCGGAATTGAAAATTGAGATTAAAGTAAAAGTCTATCAACATTTAAACATCCACAGTCATTTTGAGTTTAAAACATATTAATATCTCATTTTAAAATTCTGCAGAGTCATTATGTTTTGGCATTCATTATTGGCACAGTGAGATATAATGCTATTTTATTAATAGTAGATTGGGTAGTAGTAGCATCTTTGTTCACGGTTGCATCTTGTGCACAGCGCCCTTTTCAAAGTAGATATGTCTGTTGTATATATCTTCTGAATGGGTGTATATAATAAAGCCTAACGTAATGACATAGGGTTAAAAATATTATTTCTCTAACATCTGTGACAGAATTCCTTGGTCAGAAAACTGTATTTGTTTGGAAAGTATATCTTAATAATTGTGCTTGGATGTAAAAATTTCATTCCAAGGGATATGAGTAAGGATTTCTCGTTATTCCCAAGAGGTGGGAGCAAAGAAAGAAGAGAATGAGTAGGGTAGATCTTGTCAAATGGCACTGTGAGATGTAATCTCTTCCCATGACCTGGGGAAACTTTAGGAACATTTTAGAATGCATAAAATTGTTGATTTGAACTGGTGTTTTGTAGTAATCAGCTGAGAAGCTGAATTTTGGATGTAGATCAGCAGAGGCTGAACCAAGGCAGCATATTTAGAAAGAATATCAGAGCTTGGCCAGAAACTAGTGGAAAGAGTAGGATTTTCTAGTTATGAAAATGAGAAATTTATGTCACTTGCCTAAATCTTCTTCAGGAGGACTTGTTGATTGGTTGATAGGTGCAAGTGGAGATAGGAAGGCATTCAGCTGACAACTGGTTTATAATACATTCAAATAAAACAAGTAATACATTTCTTCTCCACTGCTTGGCAAATCTATCATTAAATAATTCAGCCAACTGGCTCGGCAAGTAGCTCAGTGGTTAGGGCGCTGGTCACATACATCGAGGCTGGCAGGTTTGAGCCCCAGCCCAGGCCTGCCAAACAACAGTGACAACTACAACCAAAAAATAGCTGGGTGTTGTGGCAGGTGCCTGTAGTCTCAGCTATTTGGGAGGCTGAGGCAAAAGAATTACTTAAGCCCAAGAGTTTGAGGTTGCTGTGAGCTGTGACATCACAGCACTCTACTGAGGCCAACATAGTGAGACTCTGTCTCAAAAATAAAATAAAATAAAATAATTAAGCCAACTACACCCAAAGGTCCTTAGGCTAAACATTTTGCAGTGGTGTTTGAAATGTGGTGATGGGTATATCCTGACCCTTCTGACTTTCTTGGAGATTGATAATAGTAGGTGACATTTATTGAACCTTTGCTATATATGTTAAGTGTTGTTAATGCTTTATAAGCAATAGCCTTTTAATCCTTACATCAACCTGTGAGGTAAGTATTGCTTTTATTTTCATTTTAAAGGTGAGGAACTGAGACTTATAAAGGTTAATTAGCTTTGTCAAGACCACACAACTAGAAAGTGGTGAAACAGATTTTTTGTTTGTTGTTTTTAGGTAGGAATTTGAACTCTGACAGGCAAACTACAAAACCCGTGTTCTTAGAGGCCATGTTCTTACTTATATATCCTGTGAATGCCCAAAGTTTCATACTCATAAAGGGCTAGGCGTATTTAGAAATATATTCAATTTCCAGATTAATATTAACGAGATCTGAAGACTGATTTTCAGGCCACAGATCACAGGCTCCTAGAGGGTCAAATAATTTTTTCAAGGATGGTGAGAATCCAGCATACTCTAAATACATTCTATGAGTAAGAGGACCTTTTAGTCATCAAACGCCAAGCACCCACCACACCAAGCTCACGGGAAATTCTTTCGCAGTTACTACCGGGTTTCTTTCCGCTTTTGTATTATCGTCCCCAGGCTTTGTACAGCACCATCCCAGGAGGAGGCCGCTGCATTCCCCGCTGGTCACCCCTGCAAGGCTCAGCCTGTGCTCCCTGTGCACCCAGTTGCTCTCTGGCTCTCAGGCTGCCAGGATCCCTGTGATCTTAGGACCTGCTAGAATTTGTGCTTCAAGCCAATTTCTGCTTTTATACCTCTAAAAATACCTAAGACAGGGTAACTTGGATATTTTTGCTTCTGTTGGCCTAGTAACTGTTTCTTATGTTAAGCACCTCAGTTGACTTTGGGAATACACCCCTTCCTATCTTCTTCTGGCCTATATGGGAGAAATCCTTTTTTTTTTTTTCTCTTTTTTAGACAGAGTCTCACTTCGTCACATTCAGTACAGTGCCATGGCGTTATGTCTCACAGCAATCTCAAAGTCTTGGGTTCAAATGACTCTCTTGTCTCAGCCTCCTAAGTAGCTGGGACTACAGGTGCCCACCATGCCTAGCTACTTTTAGAGACAGGGTCTCACTCTTGTTAGGCTGGTCTCCAACTCCTGAGCTCAGGTGATCCACTGGCCTCAGCCTCCCAGAGTGCTAGGATTACAGGTGTGAGCCACTGGTCAGCCGAGAAATCCTTTTTGAAGCAGACACGTGACCCAGTCTTGGCCAATAAGGATATTCCATTCCTTAGACCACAGGGATTGGGCAAGAGATAGGCAAGAGATTCAAGCTAGGCCAGTAAGACTCAGTCCAGGAATGCTGGGAATACTGGGATAGAGGCTGTCTGTGCTGGGGTCTGTAGGCCCGGAGACGCTGGGATGCAGGAAGAGCCTGCCAGAGAGCAAAACCAGCCCAGGCGAGGGCAAGCAGAGAGATGGGCAGAGGCAGACAACACCCTTGAAGCTGTGGCTCCAGCCATGCTTGAATTTTCCAGGGGAGCCAGCAAATAAGCTTTTGTAGTGATTTTGCCTTGAAATGTGATGGAAAATCCTCACCAAAAGATTTTTGCTGATACCATGTAAATGTCATGCTGAAAGTAGAAGGAAAAATGAAAAAGTAATGAAAGGACACATTAAGATCTTGACAAATTAATCTTCCATATATATCTTCTAGTAGAAGATTATTGATTCTGACTATATGAAAAAAAAACTTTTCTAAATTAATGATAATTTCAGAGTTTGGATGGCTTAATTTTTCATAATAAAAACAACCAAGTTGATTCGTTCAACAAATTTTCTGCAGGTATCTATTAATTCTTAATTTCTATTATATAAATTAAGAAATGAGATGCATAAAAATATGCATTTTAGCCACTGTAATTTAAATCTTTAAAACATTTTTTATTTGCCAAAACATATGAACACCCAAGACGGATGTGTTGGTGTGTCAATTATTTGAGTCATATCACCCTTCCAATATTACTCATCTGCAATATGATATCTTTATTATATATCTTCTATAACAAATGGCCTTCAATTACCATAGTGTTGTGTTTTTAAAAAATGGATGGTCATATAGAAAAATGGAAAAGTTCCATTTTTGCTGTTTTCATTATTTTAACTCCCAGATAAATGACATATATTTTCAAGTGTACGGGGATGCTGTTGTAATTTTTTAAAATGAAACATTTATTTCTAAGAAATAGTACATTTATAAATAGCTCTCTGACATGTATCTTCTTCATCAACAAGGAGTCGCCCTGATTTCTTTTTTATTTTTGGTAGGAAGAGTTCATTGCCTGGAGGCATTGGAAGCCAATAATGGGAGAGATTCCGTGGCCTGCACGGTGAACCAAAGAGACTCCTGATACCTCCAGAGTTCACCCACAACCAATTTCTTAGCAGAGTTCCTAGTTGTGTCTTTGGAGGCACAAGTTGTGTCTTGCAAATTAAAGCCTTTCACTGAAGAATTTCACTCCTCCTACTAAACTCTCTTCACACTTCAACCCTTCAAAAAAGAAAACATGTCAAGTTGCCATCAGAGAAAATCCACTACCTTCTGCTGAGCCTATTCAGTGTTCAGCGTCCCAGACAACAGCATGAGTGTTGACATGTTTACCAGCCTGAACAAAAAAAATTAGGAAAAACCAAAAACCAAAATGAATCCACCCATCACCTCCTGACGAAAACACCTATGATTCAGAATTAGGTAATTTTAGGATTAAGTTTTGTCAGTTTCTTTTTATACCTCTCCTCAGAGGGAAATATTAATCCACAGCTGATATCTCACATATTTACAATAAAGATGAACATATTTCAGTCCTCGGACAATGAAAGCAGTTTTTCTGCCTGGGTCTGTGTATGCACACATGGAGACATTTCTGGGCCATTTTTACCTCCACTTGTAGGTAAGTGCTTTGGAATGAAAACCCATTTATCTGGGCTAGTAATAGAAGAGTTGGCAAATCTGGAACAAAATGTTCCAAGGTCAGGTGTTCTAAGCTGCAAATAATATATAAAGAATATATATAACCTTATTTCTTGTACCCTCAATGAACCCCCAACAATAAACAAAGAATATATATAAATAAATATTTGTATGTAATTCAGTTGAGTTTTTTCTTTAAACATTGCAATAGTTTTTATACTACTTATAAGGGAAAAATTCCTTTTGCAAAAAGCTCAGAAAGCACAAAGACATTTGTTAAGGGTAAGCATTTTCAATAATCCCCAACATCCAGTGATTGTCACTTTTATGTTGGCATACGTCCTTCCGAATTTCTTCTAGTGCATGTGCACACACACGTACTTGTAAGTATAGAACTACCGGAAGTGATTTGAAGAAGAAAACCAATAATTTGAAAAATGGCTTTGCTGTGATACCCTAGATCCTTTTTTGGTTATTAACTGAGAAGGATAAACTCTCCAGGCAAGTGACATTTTATTTTGTAAACCATGCTCTGAAAAGTCCATGGAGACGTCACCGTGAATTGTTTTCCCCGATTTGAGTCTCCTTGGTTTGCTGTGCTTCAAAATTAGAAGCTAGTGCTCAACACATCTACCAGCCACGGGGAAGAAGCCCCAGGCCTGTCCATGTGCTCATATGTTACACGCGGCGGCACAACAAAAACAAGTATGTGTCCAGAATAGTTCATTATTTCCCCTTCCCATATTTTTCTTACTGTTTCTACATTTCTTCATTCTTTCACATCGGGCATCTCTGAACACAGCACTGACGTTAAGTGGAATCTCCTCTCTTGGCCTCTCTAATTACCTTCTGATTTTCTTTTGACTTCTCTTCTTTCTCTTTCTACTTTGCTCTGTCTTCCTCCGCTATGTCCCTTGATAACGTCACTCTTTTCTATGGTTCTGTCTGTAGACACTCCTTTTTCAAATTTCTTCCTCTTTAATCTTCTGCTGCCATCTACTCTTAAGGCTTTAAATATTACTTTTAAATAATTATTTCCAACTATGTATCTCAAATCTCTATGTTTGGGCCCAAAACTGTCCCTCTGATTATTTACTGGGAATCTTTATTTAGGTGTCTTATTGTAGCTTGAATTCCTCCTGGAAAGTGGAGTCTGAGCCAAGGTAGTTTATTGGGGGATATCATCGCAAGGAACAGGAATTCGGAAAGGGAAAGAGTAAAAAAGGATTGCAGGGAGTGAGGGGACTTATTTTAAGGTTGTATCAGCACATTGGTCATTTCAGAAGGCTTCTAAAAGACTCCACAGAATTTCCTATACAGAGAATGAATGAAAGGAAGAAGTATTTATTCAGTGCATTTATTCATTCATCAAAACCATCCATTTTTTACTGATTTCCCCCACTTAGTTGTTTATTCCCTCATGCTTCTGGTCATACATCTATGGATGGGAGTGGGCTTCCTTCCATGGCCATGTCACCTAAACAGTTCCCCAAGCTAGAGAACTAGGGGTCAGCTTTATTTCATCTTCTTCATATTCTACATCCAAGTTATCACAGAATTCTGGTATAATTCCTCCCACAAATGTCTTCAGAGCTGGACTCTCCTTTGCATCCTCAATTGAAAACCTTCATCCAATTATTAGATTTAAATCTGTAACATTTTTTTCTATGAACTGTACATACTCCAGAAAGGATATAGAATTATAGAAAACTAATGAACTGGGGGAGCTGTTAAAAGAAGTGTTTGAATCTACGTAAATTATTTTTTGAGAAGTTAGAAGGCCGAACAACAGCAGAACTAGGGCTCTACCTCATCTTATGACTGTCGATTTTTCTTCTCCTGCTACGTTGTATTGCCCATCATTCATTATGGGAATACTCATGGAAATAAGGGAAGAGACTGAGTATAAAGCAAATAATTAGTTTTGAGGATAGTGCCTCTCTGGGTCCTTATTTCTTGATTTATTTACAATTTGTCTCTACTAAACTAGAGCTTCTTTTCCATATTTAAATAGTTGATATCTAACAAGTACTTATACTTTGGAGATACCCAAGAAACATTAGTTTGGTTGAATTGAATTAAAAATTGCTTTATTGTTCCCCCCAGAGACATTCATCCATTAGCTTATTTGTCTTTAAACTCTAAACTATTAGTGCAAATGTTAAGCAACATACCTTATCTCATGTGTCCAATACTTCATGTTATATGCTCCTAATGTTTCTTTCTTTCCTTCTTTCTTTTTTTTTCTTTTTTTCCTCCCACTCTTCTTTCTTCTCTCCCTCCCTCTCTTCCTCCCTCCCTTTTTTCCTTCCTTCTTTCTTTCCTTTTGACAGAGTCTCACTCTGTTGTCCTGAGTAGAGTGTGGTGGCATCATAGCTCCCAGCAACCTCAAACCCTTGGGCTTGAGCAATCCTCTTGCCTCAGCCTCCTGAGCTGCTGAGGCACCCACCACAATGCCCAGCTAGTTTTTCTATTTTTAATAGAGATGGGGTTTTGCTCTTGCTCAAGCTGGTCTTGAACTCCTGAGCTCAAGCAGTCCACCTGCCTTGGCCTCCCAGAGTGCTAGGATTACAGGCACGAGTCATTGTGCCTGACCCTAATGTGTCATATATTACAGATTTCATGTTTCTTGTCAGTGACCAAAAATACCCTTCTTGTCATTTTTACACTTTGCCCTAAAGTTATTTCCACCGCAGAAGAAAAAAATCATGAAGTCAGTCTTTAATAAGCAACCTCTAGTAAGAAATATAAGGGGATAAGCCTCTGGGAACAGTTATATTTTCTGTCCTAACTGGAAACATTTTGAGATAGGCACATGAAACAAATGGTGATTTAAAAAAAAAAATTTTTTTTTTAAGAGGCAGGGTCTCTCTGTTGCCCCAGGCTAGGGTACTGTGACTATCATAGCTCACTATAACCACAGATGTCTGGAATCAATTGATCCTCCCACCTCAGCTTCTCAAGCAGCAGAGGCTATTGGCACATGCCACCAAGACTGATTAATTTTTTAAAAAATATTTTTGTAGAGATGGAGTCTTACTGTGTTGTCCAGCTGACCTCAAACCCCTATGCTCAAGTAAAGTTCCCACCTTTACCTCCTTAATTGTTGGGATTACAGGCATGAGCCAATTGTGTCCAGGCAATTTTCAGAATGTTTAATGAGTAATGTGACTACGGAGAGGATGTGTTTCCTTCGGGAATCTTTCCATGTCTTGTTATACACACATTAGGAGTCCATACCTCCTTCCCCTGAAACACTGAAAATGAGGAATACAAGTGCTAGACACGGCTGTATCATATTTTGTTGTGTAGGGATCATGGTGAAAGTTGCCCCTTTCCCTTTGGTTGGTTTGCTGAAAGATCAACTCACAATCATGATAGATTAATAAGAGAAAGGCTTATTTCCAAATACCATGTGCATGGGGGGAATCACAAGAATGATTTCCCAAAGTCTCAGTGATGGTCAGAGACTTTGAAAGATGCTTTTTAGAAGGGGAGGGAGTGTGTGTGGTTGCTGGGTCAGGGGGATGTGGGGATGTGTGTAGCTGGGTGGAAACAGACT
Organism: Galagoides demidoff; assembly: GCA_963574575.1. NCBI lineage: Eukaryota > Metazoa > Chordata > Mammalia > Primates > Galagidae > Galagoides > Galagoides demidoff. Next base: position 9,460 of record CAUYQV010112206.1, read on the forward strand.
GATTTGTAGATTAACCTGAGAAACTGGTCTCCTGCTTCAATTGACTGTAGGGCCAGGTCTATTACTATGTAATAAAGAAGTCAGCAGCCCTTTCTGATTCTAAACCAGGTTACAGGTTTTATAGAGGAGAGGCCAGTGCTTTCTTTCCATGAATAGCCTTTTAATTCAAAATATTCTTTATACCAAGGAATCATATTTGGGGTGAAATTTCCTTAGCTCCTTCATTTGCATTAATTAAGACAAGTAACTTGACTACTTTGAGCATCAATCTCCTATTTGGAAAATGGCAAATAGCCCTGTCTGCCTCACGAAACTATTCTGAACACTAGAAAAGATAATATATTAGGAAGTGTTGGGAAAACTCAAAAGAAACCAAAGAAGTTTAATGTAAAATTATTATAGCACCCAATTTCTCAGATTAACTATTAACTTTATAAACCTAAAACCTATCTTCTATTTCCTTTAATTCTATTTGAATTATGCTCTCAATAGAAAATGGGTATTCTTTTGTTTCTATTGTGGATAGAATTATTTATTACTGACACTTGTTCATCAAAATTATTTTATTTATTTATTTATTTATTTTGAGGCAGAGCCTCAAGCTGTCCACCTGGGTCGAGTGCCATGGCATCATAGCTCACAGCAACCTCCAACTCCTGGGCTCAAGCGAGTCTTCTGCCTCAGCCTCCCAAGTAGCTGGGACCACAGGCACCCGCCACAATGCCTGGCTATTTTTTGGTTGCAGCCATCATTGTTGTTTTTGGTGGGCCTGGGCTGGATTCAAATCCGCCACCTTAGGTGTATGTGGCTGGCACCTTAGCCACTTGAGCTACAGGCACCGAGCCGAAATTATTTTATATTCCTATAATAAGTTGCTTTTGGCAGAATCATTTCTTTTTTAAAATCTTAGTTTATAAATTTTGGTTGCTCAGTAAATTAAAAACTGACACAATAAATGCTTAGACCTGTAATATGCAGTTTTACACTAAGCTGCTGTAATGATAATGAGACATTCATGAACAGGAGTGACACTCATTTATACACACTTAGGACAGACAAGAATAGGACAGAATGGCACCTGCTGCCAGCTAAACATGTGAAGAATGTTCAGGATTTCCTGGGTCAAATGTAAAATAGAGAGGTTTGCATATGTAAATTTATCCTTTAATAGCCTATAATTGTTAGGTTCCTGACAAATTTGACCAACAGAATTTTTTTACTTGTTTCTCCTATGATATGAAACATGATTTTTATTAAGGTGGATTTTTTAAAATCATTATATTATTGAAGAATTTTCCTTTTCCCTAGCAAAACAATAATAAATAATATTTTTAAAAAGGAAGCTACAGTTGCTTAGTAATGTTAAATATAACTACCTACCTTTGCAAAAGAAACTATTTTCAAATGCCTTTGTGGACTAATTTTATGTTATACATGTTAACAGAAAGAAAGAGCGCTTATAGGTTCCTTCTATTTCTTTGAAGACCCACAGTTTATCACTCTTTTTTTTTTTTTTGACATGTAGTCATTATGTTGTTTATGAAAGTCAACTGTAGCTCCATAGGAGGTGGCCAAGAGATTTCCTAGGAAGGTATAAAAGCTTCTTCCTTAGGAAATTACCTCAAAAGCATGCAATTTACCAACCCCCAGAGACATTTCATTGTGTAAATAGCTTCGAGAGAGTGCTCCTTATGTTAATTACAGCTGAAATAGGACTTACGCGTATCTGGAAAATATTGTAAAATTATTTCAAAATTTTCTTTTTTACAAAGGCATAGGATTTGATCAATTTATAACACTTTTTCAATATTCAATATAAAAGGATTACCTTCAAATCATAACCTGTGACTCCATATCATCTTACAGACACAGTGGCAGATGAAATTAATGGGCAAATAACTATAAGAGAGCATTTAGTATTTTACCACTGGTTTGTATATCCTTTGAAAGACCACATCTAGGTTTATTATGCTAAACAAAATAAAAAGACCAAGGTTAAAATACTTTTGGCTAGCACTCTCCAAGCTTTTGTCAATAGAGACTTTGACCTATTGTCAGTCTAATGAAACTAATACTTTATTCTGACCCTTTATGTTAAGAAATGGTTGCAAATACCATGACCAGACCAGAAGGAAACTAGTCACCAAAATGTCTACAAAAAAGACATCTATCCCAGTTGACAGACAGCTCAATCTTCCTCTTTGAACCAGTGCCCCTGGGTTCACAACAGTTAAAAAGCTGTGAAATATATTCTTTTTGTTCTTTTCTTCCTTACTTTAGCCTGCAAGAAAACAAATACATAACCCTAAAGTAAGAGCTCATTCCAAAGAATGTTCAGTTCTGGACAAGAACTGAAGAGCTGGGTGCAAGGCTGTCTCCCGTGTTGGAACTAGGCTGTGTCATTAATCTTTCATTCCAAGACAACCTTTCTTTGGCTGATTTTTTTTTTCCTTGCAGATGTTGAAAGTGCTTTCAGGTCAGATGCAAATACAGATGCATTACCACTGACGGGCCTGTCAGTCTTCTCTTGTTTCAAATGCTTTTTGGCACTTAGGGTTTTGAGACTCATAATCATGCCTTTTCACTTTAATTATCAAGCTCTTTTATGGCGTTACTGGTCTTTCTGGGGGAGGCCTGACGCAGTGGAGCCTGAAGTTCTTGCTTAAGGCCTTGAGCACAGAGGTTTTCCAACAAAAGGCACTAAAATCTACTGAGAAACAGATGATTTTTGTTCCAAAATCATCCCAGGAAGAACAAATACTCATAAAGACCACACTGAAGTGAACTTTGTGCTTTCCCAAGTTAGGCTGTGCTTATCTGTCTCCCCACACAGCTTACGGAGATCCAAAACAGTTGTCCAGCACCATAAATCTCCACACACGGCATTGTTGAGCAGACACTGTCACAGGGGACGTAAATGAGCATGATTTACATTTACAATTCAGAAACTTTTTTTTTTGTAAATAAAAGAAAAGATGAGACTATTTCTATTGTGCTTAAAAACTGCAGTAATAGTACAAGTAACTACAAAGCCCTTATTTACATAAATCTTTCCTTGTTATTTCCTTCTTTCTAATCTTGCTAATATTTATTTTGACTACTTGGCGAAGTGACTCTGACTTCATGCAGGATGAGAGCAAGGCTGATTGAATGGTACCACCCAGGTAGTTCCTAAAAACAAAACTGCTGAATGTTTGTTTCTTCTTTCTTTTAGTATTTCCCTTTTGCACATTATGAAAATTATGAATCATCTATATAATTTGAGCTATAAACTGCTAATTTCTAAGGACAGTTGTTAGGTACTCATAAGACCAATTGCATTTATAAATATTTGATTGTATTTTCCGAGTAGCCTGGTGTTTGGAATTAGATTTGACAATCTGGCTGGGAACGAGTAACTTGACATTCCCCTGGACCAAGTGACTTTGTTAAAAAGAGGTGAAGTAAAATTACCCACAATAATTTCCTCCAAAAGTTTATAAAATCCAAATCCGACTTCTGTCAAATGGTCAGTATCTAAGGGTATTTATGTCTATGTACACCAAGAAAAAATTCAAACCTCTATTGGTATAAATCACTGGTTCTCAAATTGTGATGTCAGGACCAGTTTACATGGGAACTTGTTCGACATGCAGATTCTCAGGCCCCACCTGGACCTTCACTGAATCAGAAACTGTGAGAGTGGGGACCCTGCAATCTGTGTTTCAATAAGCCATCTAGGTGATGCTCACTACAATGGTATAAATTAATCGAAGCAAATCTCATCACTGTTACTTCAAGCTTAAGAGTAAAGTAAAATATCCCAAAGCCGAATGAAATCATAGTCGCGTTATTTATTTTTCATGTGGGTATCATGAAGATATGAAGTCAGATTTTAAAAGTGAGTTTTAAACATTTGAAGCTGACTTAAACAAAAGTCTTTTTATTCTTGGTGTTGCAACACCATCAAATCCCTTTTTTTCACTTGTTTTAAGTCCAGTTAAGGGCAAAAAGGTGGCTCCTCTTGCTGAAAACAATGTAAATTATACATATGCTGCAACTGAGGGTTCCTATTATAATTTTTTTCTTTCTGTACAATTGCCCAGTCTCTATGTTTGTTGTTTGTCATTATCAACTGCCTGCCCAGTTAAGGAATTCACCTCCACAGAGACATCTACTAAAGATCAGTATCTCTAAAAAAGTCACTCACTTTCTGGTACTGGATAAAGAGGGTTCGGCCACCTGTCGCTGTTCAGTCAACATGCAGAGATGGGGGTTAGGTCCAAACAAGCTTTGTTTGTCAGAAGACCAGCAATTCTGGAAAATAGCAAGAGTGCCTCTCCATTCTGTTCTGCCTCAGTTATAATTCTACTAATTTTTGTAATGGGAGTACCAGCAAAGAAACCTAGAAAATTTACCTTTATTTAACAGAAAACAAAATCAAAGTAGTCTTTACTCTACCAATGTAAAATGCTTAAATAACATAAAGGTGATTTTCACTTTAACAAAATATCTAAGCCAACCATCAAAGAAAATATCATATCATCAAAGTAACCTTTGCACTACCAATATCACAAATGATGTTACATGTGTGACTATCTCCTCAAAATCTCCCGAGACAAACATGCTCACAGTCCTGGAGAAACCTTAACTAGATAATCATGGGGGTGGTGGGGTGTGGTGTTGGGGTGGGGGTGAGCAATGTGAGCTACCCAGACTGGTCAGCTGCACTGCCTCAGCTTAGCTTCTCAGACTCCATCTTGCAGAACACTTTTCTGCCCTCGTTTCTGGAAAATTTCTAGAGTTTTCTATGTGAAGAGAGCAGAGGCCTCTTCAAGGACATACATGATTCTTAAAGTAGTACTTGGGTGGAGAAAGGCTGGTTGGCCTTTTATGACTGAAAGACAACCTTGGGGAATTGTTCACAGAAAATGGTGTGGTTCAGAATTCTGAGAAGACAGGGGGAATCAATAAGGCAAAGAAGGACAATCTTAAAATGTAAAGTTTAATGAGCTTAAGGGACAAGTGGAAATGGGGAAAGAAGTGTAGCAGAATTGGCCATTTCCTAAGGGAAACAATAAACTCCATTCTTCTTTCACACCTGGAGTGAGGTAGTTATGAGCTCCTCACATTCAGGGGGTCACCAGCACATCATTTCTCTTGGACTCCAGGGACTGTATATCCTCTCCCCAGTATGGAAGAAGAATCATAAACCAAGAGTCAGAAAGATTGAGTTCTACGTTCTGATCTGTATCTCTGTTTAAGCAAGTTTGTGAAAATAACTCAATAATCCTTACCTCTGCTCCGACTCATGAATTTTAATTTATTCTCTTATCTGTCAAATGGAAGAATGTACCAGCTCAGCTATTCTCTGATTTTTCTCTTTCCCATTGCCCAGCTTTTACAATAAAGACTATAGATGATTTCCTAGCTTAAATAAACTCAATTAACTTTAGTTTTATAAAAGTTGATGATTTTGGCTATTTAGCAGGAAGCATTTCCTGAGCACTACTTCCAACACTGGTGACAGGTCTATTTTTAGCTACCTACTCTTTCATTCTGTCTTCCTCTTGAACAGCAGTGCATATTGACTGGCGAGGGTTAAATGTTGAAATCTTAGTTATGATGCTGAGGAAAGCCTTGCACCATGAAATTCACATTTATGACTTTGACCTCATTAACACTGAACTTCAACCTCTAACCAGCAAAGCTAATTAGCCACAAATACTTAACCAGCCTGGGATTAAAGAAAGTTCTTTAGTGGTTTAGTCCAGTTGCATTTACCAGCTGCATGTATTTGGAAAGCTACTTAAACTCACAGTTTCCTCAAGGGTGAAATGGCTACCATGACTTCTTGCAAAATACCTCTGAGTTGTTTTGCCCTAATGCATTTAAGCCCTATAGATTAGATTCTAGTCCTTAGCAAGTGCTGGACATTTGATAGTTAAATGATGGTACAGATTGAATTGAAAAATGGGGATTACTTAAAATAAGAGCACATCATATTAACATGTAAATATGGATACAGGTATCTCATAGTTGCAATTGGGAGAAATGAACCTAAGGGCAGAATGATGAATCCATCCTGTAAGCAAACATAAACCAGTCAGAATGCAAAGAGTATGAGAGTGACCTGGCCAGCATTTCCAAAATCAAATCCTATGGGATTTCTCAAGTATTCCTGAATCCCAATCTATAAATGTAGGTATAAGCTATTGAGAGGGATCCTATATAATAAAAAATACATCTTTTTAAACCTACTTTGAGGAAAGTACCTCAAAGTAGATACTTTATTAGCTATCACCTTTTCTCAGTCTTTTTCTTTAGGACACCCATTACAAGAGTGCTAGATAAGAAGGAACTTAATGCAAGAAGGTAGTTTGCCCACAGATAGAAGAAAATGCTAGGTGAAGGCCTCCCAGGCATGTTTGAAGTCTGTACCTATAGAATCACTCCTCTGTTAATTTACAAAAAGTATCATCTTTCTGTGTTTGCACAAAGAGTGGAAAATTTGCCTGGCAGGCATCCTTATATATGGATATAAGTCATATTCCATTTTTCTGTTTCCTTACTGGGCAGCCACTATCATCCAATAACTATAACTTACCGACTACTGTCAGATGTCAGGTGCTTTCTTCTCTAAATCTGCAGGTCTTTAAAGTAATTGTGTTCACTTTCTTGGGTCCTCATGTACATTCAGGCCTTTTAGAACCTAAGAGAAAGTATGATCCCACAACACAACTTCTGGGCAGAACAGCACATGACGATGAGAGGGTGAGAGATTGTGTGCTAAGTATACTGGAGCAATCAAAAAATACTTTCTGAGAGAAAATGGCAATGATATAGAGAGGTCAGGGTAACCAGTAACAAGCAGAACTGATGAAAACATTGCAAAAATTTGTGGGATTATGCATCAAAATGATTGGCTTACTGTGGGAAGCATAGCAGACCAAGAAAGTATTGATAGAAAAGCAGTTAGGAAACTCTTAACTCAACATACTGGCAGGAGAAAGATGTGGCTCTTGTATCACAATGCACCAGCCCATATGGCACTGTCTGTGAGGGAGTTTTTAGCCAGTAAACAAAGAACTGTATGGGAACACACTCCCTACTCTCCTGATATGGACCCAATGATTTTTTTGCTTTTTTTCTTTACCCAAAGATAAAGGAAATATTGAAAGGAAGACATTTTGATGACATTCAGGACATTAAAGGTAATGATACAATGGCAGCTTTGATTACCATTCCAGAGAAAAAGTTCGAAAGTTGCTTTGAAGAGTGGATCAGGTGCTGGCATTGATCCATAGCTTCCCAAGGGGAGTACTTCAAAAATGACCATAGTCAGCAATGAGGTATGTAGCACTTCTTCTAGGATAAGTTCATGAACTTCATTGTCAGACCTTGTATAGTAAATATTTCTTGCTTTGCAGCCATCCAGGCCATCTCAAGTCCTCAACTCTGCTATTGCAGCAAACAAGCAGCCATAGACAATATGGAAGCAAATAGGTGTGGGCCATCTTCCAATAAAACTATTTAGAAAAGCAATTGGCAGGCTGGAAGTTAGCTCAAAGGCTACTGCTTGCTAACCTCTGGTCTAAAGAGTAAAAATTCATATAAGAGATGATAATAACTGAACATGGGGCGGTACCTATGGCTCAAAGGAGTAGGGCGCCAGCCCCATATACCAGAGGTAGGGGGTTCAAACCTGGCCCTAGCCAAAAACTGCAAAAAAAAAACAAAAAACCAAAAAACTGAATTACACGAAATAGAATAAGATGCTTTGGGGATTACATAATGGTCATGGATAAAAACCTTTTAAGGCAAATGCAAAGGACATTTCAGTCCAAGAGAACATTTGTAAGTGTGAGTTGAGACTATGACCAAATATTGTACATTACTGCATGAGTGTGGCAAGTGTAGGTAATGGGTGTGTAGGACAGGATGGGAGTAACTGACATGGGCTTAGGCAAGAGAGCTAAAAGGAAGTCATGTTAGGAAACACTTCATAAACCAGGTAAAGGCATTTTCTCATCAACTCGAGGGCAACAAGGGGCCGTTTAAGCACCTGATCCACACGGGATTAATGTTTTGAAAAGACCACTGTGGCTACCATGTAGTAGAACTAGCTTGGCATTAGAAAGGTCAATTTCAGTGTTCAAGGTGAAAGTTGAAGATGCAAAGTAGCAACTGGTAGATCAATAACCTCTTTAATAAATAAAACCTGTACGTCTTGGCTGAGTGAGGAGATGTGGCTGGAGCAGAGGGAGTAAATGGGGAGGAAAAGGCCATAGGGAGAGAAGCAGAGGCTGGACAGTGAAGGGGAGCTGAACTTTAAGCCAGGGTAAGGAGTTGGGATTTTATTTTGTTTATTTTTTATTTATTTAGGGTTTTTTTTGGCCAAGGCCGGGCTTGAACACCACCTCTGGTACATGGGGCTAGTGCCCTACTCCTTTGAGCCACAGGTGCCGCCCCATGGGATTTTATTTTGAATGTGATAGAAAACTACTAAAGGGTCTTGAGCAGATGAAAGATATATGTTGTTTAGATTTGGAAAAGATCGTTCTGGCTGTTTTTGTTTGGAGACTAGATTATAAGGGAGCAATGGTGGAAGACGAGGGAAGAGCTGCAAGTTTGAGAGCCTGTCATCGACAGAGTTGCTGCTCAGTAAATTTGTCACTTATCAAGGCTGTAAAATTGATAACAGAAAGTCTTCTTCTTAACAAATGACGCAAAAGAACTTTTGATTTAAACGTGAAAAGTGTGCATAAAACTCAGGTAGAGAAGATATGATTCACAGAAATTTCTGGTAGAATTAAGTCTTTGAGTTATTTCACCAGGCATCCATGTCTATTACAATCTTCTATTCAGCAACCAACTCCAAAGTCTTAAAATTCCTCTTTAAGAAGAACCATCAGTAAATTCCAACTTTTACTATTTTCTATACATGAGGTTATAGAAAACTTTTCCTTCTTTTGTATTGTGATGTATGAACAGTGGAATTAAAATAGCAGCAGACTCTATAATAAATCGATGTGTCATACATCCACATTCCTCTGAGATGTTCCAATTGCTCTGACAGCCCTGGCTACACTCTGGTCCTGGTAAGGTGGACTGATGGTTACCTGACAAGGTGAGTAAACCCTCTTCTTTCAAGTTGCAACAACTGAAGGGATTGAGTCATTTGACTTTGAAAGGAAATTTAGCCTCCTGGGCCTCTTATACCATGAAAGACACAAGGCTTCCATGGAAGCCAAGCTCTTCAAGGCATCTGGAACTCGTTGCTGAGAAACTGCCCAATTTCCCCGTATAAACACTGCCTTTCTTCCCTTCATCTTTTTCTGATGTAAAATTGAAAGTGTTGCCGAGAAATCAAATTTTGATAATAAAGAAATATGCACTTGAGAAATTTTCATCACAAATTTATTCCATCTTCCTAAAGCCCAAAGGATAAAAATAAGCCCTACTCAGAATACCTATTATTCATCTAATTTCAGAGGATTTTTTTTTTTTTTGAAGCTACCAAATAGAGACGTTTAGAGCACATTCAAGTCAGTCTTCAAGACTGGAGCAAAAATGTGGATGCGTTTTTACACTTGAGCACTGTTCAATTCTGAGTAATATGTCATAGGTTTTTTGAGGTAAGACATAGGTACAGTCAATTAAAAATCAGGCTTTCAGTTGCAGTCACTTGATTAAAAAGTAATTTTTTAAAAAAAGTAATAGTGGTCACAAGCAGTTTCATTTTCAGAGATAATCTGGTGCTGGGAGATGTCGGGTTCTTCAATAAGATCATCTGTTACACATTATGAACCTTTCAGACACAGAAACCTAAAGGCAGTGCTGTTTTCAATAATATGTGAGACAAGGAGGCATACACATGCTTGAAAACCATTTAGCATTTACTGTCAACTAAGAAGGTGTGGTTTCAGTTATAATTTCTCTGAAAGACGTGCAAATCTCGTCACTAGGGAAGGTTGTGATGATTCTTCTAATTGATGGGATCCTCTGATCACTGGGAATTTTTAGCACCTAATAAGGATAACCCATTGTTCCAAGGTCTTTAGATACACCAGTTCATTTACTCCTCCAAGCAACATTATGAAATATGTATTATCATCCTAATTTTATGGATGTAAAAATAGACACAGAGATGTTAAGTCACTTGCTCAAATTTACCCAGATTTTAAGTGTCAGAGCTGGGAAGTGTTCCCAGGCAATCTGATTTTTCATATTGTCTACCAGCAAATTATCAGATGGGGATGAGGCAAAGATTTGGGGTTCTTGGAATCTATTTCCAATTCTCCCAACAAGATTATCTTTGTCAAGTTTCTGTTTCTCTAACTTTTATTTTATTTATTTATTTACGACAGAGTCTTAAGCTGTTGCCCTGGGTGAAGTGCTATGGAGTCATAGCTAACAACAACCTCCAACTTGGGCTGAAGTGATCCTCTTGCCTTAGTTTTTTTCCCTATTTTTTAGTAGAGACAGGGTCTGGCTTTTGCTGAGGCTGGTCTCAAACTTGGGAGCTCAAACAATCCACCTGCCTCGGCCTCCCAGAGTGCTAAGATTACAGGCGTGAGCCACTGCGCCTGGCCCTGTTTCTCTAACTTTTAAACTATTTTAACTTTTAAAATAGTTATGATGTGAACATTGGAGAGTTAAATGAGATTGCTGTTTTCCCTCAAGTTCAGGGAAATACTAGAAGTTTGAGAATCGGCTTAGGGATTTGGTATTTCCTGTTTTGTTTATCATTTATTTGTCAATTGTTATCAGTAAGAACGTTTGTGTAAGTGCAAGTCTCAACTGTTTAAAAAACAGTTGCTCGAGATTCCTACGTTAAACAATTTACTGCAAAGAAAAATATGAAAGAGAAGCAAAGCTACACACAATATGTATTTAAAAACATTTCGTTACATTATTTTATGAATATAAAAAATGTATCATTGCATAGCTCTCTGAATTTGCACTACCCCAAAATACATCCATGTAACTAATACTCACATTAAGAAATATAATATTACCAGCACCCCAGAAGGCCCTTGGGCATACCCCCAAGAGTGATCAGAACCTTGATGTTTGGTTTTTTCCCATTCAATATTATGCTTGAAAGATCACCCATATCCTTGTGTGTAGTTGTAGATCAATTATTCTAATTACTATATAGAATTCTATCCTGTGACTATACTACAATTTACTTACCCATTTACTTTTTCATGGGTATTTGGGTAGTTTCCAGTTTTTATAAACAGCGCTGCGATGACTAGTCTAACATATATCTTTTGGTGAACATATGTGTATATTTTCTTTGGATATACACTTAGAAGTGGAATTGCTAGATCACCAAGTGTGTGTGTCTGTGTTTAGCTTTAATGGATAGTGGTGAACATTTTCCAAAGCAGCTGAATTAATTTACACTCACATCAGCAGCTTTTTGAGCATGACAGTTGATTCACATCTTCACTGAATGCCAAAGATGACATTATTCATCACTTTCATTTTAGCTATTCGAGTAAATGTACTCTTTAATAATTGTCATTTTATTTGCCTTTCTTTATGTGAAATCAACCCAAGTGCCCATCAATTCCTGAGTGGATTAGCAAAATGTGCTAAAGTCAGGACTATTAGTGTGCCCCTCACCCGAAGGGTGTTCATCGCACCTGTTAGGAAGGTTTTTACACCTCCTCTTTGCCCCCCCTCCTTGATTTTCATGATTTTTACCACTTTGTGTGCCCATCAATTAGTTCCAAATCATTAGAGAGTGTGTGTGGTGTTTGTTTTTCCATTCTTAAGATAATTCACTTAGGATAATGGTTTCCAGTTTCATCCAAATTTCTGCAAAAGACATCAATTCATTTCTTTCTATGACTGAGCAGTACTCCGTGGTATGTATACACATATACCACATTTTGTTAAGCCACTCATGAATTGACGGGCACTTAGGTTAATTCCACATCTCTATGGTTGTGAATTATGCTACAAGAAACATTTTAATAAAATGACTTCTTTTCCTTTGGGTAGATACCTAGTGGTGGGATCGCAGGACTAAACGGTTGGTCTACTTTTAGTTCTTTGAGAAATCTCATGCTGTTTTCCATAGAGGCTGTACTAATTTGTCTTGTGGTCCCACCGACAGTGTATAAATGTTCCTTTCTCTCTGCATCGGCGGCACCAGCGTCTACTGTTTCTAGACTTTTTTCTAGGGACCATTCTGACAGAGGTAAGGTGGTACCTCCTAGTGGTATTAATTTACAATCCCTGATGATTAGTGACATCCAGCATTTTTTCGTATGTTTGTTAGCTATTTGTCTACCTAAAGCGTCTCTTCATGTCTTTTGCCCACTTTTTAATTGTTCGTTTTTTTCTTGCTGATTTGTGTGAGCTCTCTGTAGATTCTGGGCGTGAGTCCTTTACTGGCTATGCGGTTGGTGAATATTTTCTCCCATTCTGAAGGTCGCCTGTCTACTCTGTTGATTATTTCCTTTGCTATGCACAAGCATTTTTATTTTAATTTAGTCAAGTCATATTTACTTATTTGTTATCATGGTTTGGGGGTCTTAGCCATAGTTTTTTGCCAGGGCCAATATCTAGAAGAGTTTTTCTTATGTTTTATTCTAGAATTGTATGGTTTCATGCCTTAAACTTAAGTCTTTTATCTATCTTGAATTACTTTTTTTAACCAGTGAGAGACAGGGGTCCCATTTCATTCCTCTGCATCTGGCTGTCTAATTTTCCTAGCAGCATTTACTGAACAGGGTTTGTTCTCCCCAGTGTATGTTGGTGAAAGTGAGGTTCTATCTCCAAAAAAATAAATAGATAAAAATAAGATAAAAGTGTAATACTCAAGTTACGTTTGACTTCTTCAATTGCAAGCAATATAAGATACAACATACAAGATAACAAATGCTATCAGTATATATTGAGTATTACAATTTTAATAGCTTTTTTCCTTTCTTATGATGTCTATATATGTTTCAACAATTTAGCATCAACTGGTTTATTTGATTAATTCAATACCTGATGTTACTTGTAGGAAATTTGATCCTGGGAAGCGGACTCCAGGAAATCTATGTTATAAGGGATGTGGGCAATTCCTGTGTAGGGAACAGGATATGATTTTTCTTTTTCACAATTTTGCTTAGAGGAAGCATATTACCCTTCAGGAGAGTAAAAGAAAGGGCTTTCCAAGGGCCTGGGAGAATCAGTGAATTTCCGGTCATTTCTTCAGAAATCACTTCTAAATCTCCTGCATTATTTAACTAAGCGAATTTCAAGTACAATTTTAAACATTTAATCCAACTAGCATTGGATTAAATGTTCCAACTAGTATTGGAAGCAGCTGAGCTCAAAGATTCCAAAGAATCCTCCTAATGTCCACTTAGAGGGCGAGGGGCATAGAGGGACGGGAATGTTGTTCCTTTCCTTTACCTGGGTTCTGATAAAGCAGCTTACCTCTCATCTCTTTTAGGAGTTGGGCCTCCTTGTAAGACTAGTTCAAGCAAAATATACCCACTGTATTTTTCTAAAGTTTATTTTTAGAATGGGAAGAAAAGAAAGGCTTTAGAATTAGACAGATAGGGGCTGAAATCCCATTGGCATGCTGGCTTTGTTGCACAAACTCGGACAAAATAAAGCCAATAGCCTGGGTTTGGTGATTAGATCTGCCTCCTACGAGGAGTAACATTCTTCTCACCTTTCTGCATGTATATGAAAAGCACTGTTTATTTCAGCATCTTTAAATTTTATTTTTAATATTTAATTGACATAATAATTGTACATATTTATGGGGTACACAGTGATGTTTTGATACATGTGATGTATAGGGATCAGATCAGGTTTGTAAGAATGGCCACCATTTCAAACATCTACCATTTCTTTGGGAACTTTCACTATCCCTGTCTAGGTATTTGAAATGCTGTATTCCTGATAACTATAGTTGTCCTAGGGAGGTACAGAACACTATGACTCTTTTTGTTTTGTATCCTTCCCCAAATCTTTTCCTCTCTCCCCATCCCCTCCCATTCCCATCCTTGAGTATCATCCGTTCTACATTTTACTTCTAAGAGATCAACTTTTTTTAGCTTCCACATACGAATGAGAACATGTGGTGTTTGAGTCTCTGTTCCTGGCTTATGTCACTTAACATAATGTCCTCCAGTTCCATCCGTGTTGCTGCGAATGACGGGATTTCATTTTTTTCCAGCATCTTGATGTTGATTATTGTTGATGTTTCAGCGTGGTGAGGGTTTGCAGCTTCGAGATGGCTCGTAAGGGCCTTGCAACAGCACAGGGCAGGGGAGGTGTGCTACTCCAGGCTGGTGTTAGTCGGGTGAGTGGCCTTGAGAAACCTGGAAGACACCGTCATGACATGAGATGAGCAGCCATGACCAGAGAGCACACGCTTCTCCCTTACGCTGTCACCTGCTGTCAGGGTGGCCCTGCGTGTCCCCTTCACTCTCACACCTGCCTGGCCACCAGGCCTTTTGAGGGTTGCATGACCTTGCCATGCTTGCCACATAGGCTGAAAGAAAGCTCGGCACTGTGCTCAAGCTGTGACTCTCAGTCCCTTCTGCAGAAATTCAAATCTGGGACCAAGAGATATTTTTAGTGCCTCTCCAGGTGGTTGGATCTGTGTCATTTTAACCCTGGAACGCTCAGTTGCCTTCATTTTCTGTTACTGAGTTGTGTCAGCCGGAGAAAGAGAAAAGGAGAGAGAGAAAGAAGAAAAAGAAGGAGTGGGAGGAGGAGGGGAGGAAGAGGACAAGAAAGGAAGAGAAGGAGACAGAAAAAGAGGGCGAGGGAAGGAGAAGGGGGAGGAGAAGAGAGAATTGGGCAGCTGAGAGCCCAGGGAGCTTGCTGATGACATTTAATCCTCCCGTTTGTTTCTTCTGAGGCTGGGGTGCCTTTCTGCCATTAAGTTCTAAAGGTCATCTCCTAATTAGTATAACAAATTCCTTTTTCTTTGCTTGAGCTAAAGCAATTGGTCTCTGATACTTACTACCAGCAAACGTGTGCACACACGATACATTCTGAGGGATACGCAGAATGTTTGCAGCCAGCGTCTCCTCTGCAGGGGGCTGACGTCTATCACCCTCTGCCCTGATCATCAGTGTTTGGGAATTCATGTTCATGTGACTCACTTGTGCCTTTAGGCTGGTAGGGTCTAGAGACATCTAAGTTACATGTTTTAAACAATTTAAAAACTGGAAACAGGCTTTGTTGCAACATCCGCATTGTCCATAATGTAAAAACAAATGAATTGCTCAGTTGCTTTCAACCGTACTTGAGACCAGAAAGAAATATCCCCCAGAGCCCTCACTGAGGGGGCTCCGCATGATGGAAAGAAGCCCTGCCAAGCAATGACACTTTTCAGTGTATCTGTCCTCACATGCGGTTTCCTGGCTTTACGTGAGGTCTTAGTAAGATCAAAGAAAATAAACAAAGATTTCCCTCTGCTGGGTCCAGGCATTGCCTCAGAATAAAAAATAGTAACAAAGGCTGGCTACAAAAGCCAGACTTCTCAGGGACTTTACTGAACCTGGTGTTCTTTAGCGTCATTAGTCGGGTTGGCAATAAACGAAAGCTTTGAATCAAAATCCTCCCTCAAGGATGGAGCACACCTGAGCACCCCATGTGACATCAGGCTGCCCTGGACATGCCCCTAGAGAAATCAGAGGACATGGTTGGGAACAGAGTTAATGATTTCTCTTGGGAATCTGGACAAAAATTTCGTCTGCTGTTCGTGGATTTTTCTAAACAAAGGCAAGGATTTATTATTTAAATATTTGATCTTAAAAAATATTGTTAGTACCATGTAAACTGCATTGTTTTTATACACCAGGCTTTTAAATCTAGCCTCTTTCTTTGTCTCTCTCTTGCTCATTTGTTTTGTCTAGTTAATCAGAAAATTAATACACAGCTATGGGTGAAATTTAAGTCGTTCAGAGGAGTCTAAGGTTGAGAGATCAAAGTCCTCCAGCCCCAGATAAGCTCTATGCTTATCTTTATTTCCACTTGAGAGTGAGAGAGTATACCCAGGAAGGGTGAGGTCTAGAACAGGTCCTCTCAAGGAGAACCCAAGGATACACCAGCAGGGTCCTCTCCATGGTGACTCAGCTCTTAGGAATTGGAAGACTTGACTTCCTGGGACCTGGAAATTTCCACTTCTGTGAAATCCTACAGTTCTGTGGGGGCTGGAACAGCTTCTCTCGTTTGATTCAAACTGACCAATGAGAAAGGTTGGAACTTTCTGACTGGAGATCAAAAGGGAAAGACCAAAACAATCAGGGAATATGGCCATTTTGAATCCTTCTATGCTGTAAGCTCCACCAGTTGACTAAGAGCCTTTTTCCTCTTAAATACAGTGTTTGGTAAGGTGACCAGATTTTAACATTGGTAAAGTGGGACACCATTGACAGGGGGATGGGGGGTTCTTAATTAAAAATTTGGTCTATATGGAGCAACAAAAAATTCATAGAATGCAAAAATAATATTGTAATATATATTTTTAAAATTTCAACATAAGTACAATTTACAAATATAATACATTAAAAAAAATTATGTTTAGGGTGGCACCTGTGTCTCAAAGGAGTAGGGCACCGGTCCCATATGCCGAAAGTTGGTGGGTTCAAACCTAGCCCTGGCCAAAAAAAAAAAATTATGTATAGTATTATTTTATTCTTTGGCATATTTCTCATTTGAGTGATTTTTTTTTTAGTAGATTGCTGTTGTTGTTTAAAAGGTCATGAAA
>CAUYQV010112211.1:0-12102 GCA_963574575.1 Galagoides demidoff
TGTTCACTTGTAAGATGAATCATATTCTATAATGGGGTTAAATAAATAATAAATAAAACAGATAAAATAAATAAAAATAAATAAATACTGCCTTTTTGAAAGGTAGTACAAGAGATCTTTGTAAAAGAATCTCTGAGGGAAATTGTCAAAAATTGAAGAAGAGTCTTGGGTCTCTGCAGAATCCTAATCTCTGGGTGAGGGAGGACCAAGAACCTGCATTTTCAACAAACTCCCCCAATAATTCTTAGGCCTGAGTCTGAGTACACCCATCCTACAAGTGTCCATCAACTGCGACCTGCCCTCACTCAGAATATTAGACCCACTTAGTCACACATATCACCAAGGTTCAGACAGCTTAGGAGCTGCAAGGGACAGTGTGACCTGCCATTTTTAGTGAAACTGGATTGGAGCTGGCCCTTAAGATCACCCCAATCCTCTGTGATTTGATGTTTGCCAAATAAATGTTCCAAGCTTAATTCGAAATCCTGGGGAAATTTCCACAGACAGGTGCTTGTCCTCTAACAGTTGTTCCATAGCTTGAACAGTTACTGTGATAAGTAAACACACATTCTAGTTTTTAAATCTGTCTCCTATAGATGTAGTTAACATGATCATCCTTAGTAAAATTCACCTCTGACAGGCGGGGGCGGCGGCTCACACCTGTAATCCCAGCACTCTGGGAGGCTGAAGCAGGAGGATCTCTTGAGCTCAGGAGTTTGAGACCAGCCTGACCAAGAGTGAGACCTCATCTCTACTAAAAATAGAAAAAAATAGTCTGCATTGCGGTGCACCTGTAGTCCCAACTTCTCAAGAGGCTGAGCAGGAGGATCACTTGAGCCCAAGAGTTTGAGGTTGCTGTGAGCTATGAGGCTCCTACACTCTACCCAGGGTGACAGAGTGAGACTCTGTCTCAAAAAACAATCGACCTCTGAGTCTTGGAGTGGACATTACTGAGTGGAAGTCAGGGCAGCAGAGGGGGTGTTGGCCGGGGGAGCCCTGACAACTGCTAACATGGCCGGGACGCTAGACTTCACAGCAATTAAGATAAACCTCGTGCACCTGTTTCCCCCTTTTATAGGGCAGCGGTTGTAAGAAACATACCTGCTCCTATAGGCAATCTCTTACTTCTAAAAATTGAATTGAGAGAAATGCGTTAACACCAAAATGTCTGGGGCTCTCTGTGGAAGAATAGAGTAGGGTGTTGCTAGACAGAGGGGCAAGGGTGGAGAGAGTGTAGGTGGAGGAAGGAGGAGGGACAAACGAGACGTGAAGCCATTGGGTGTATGAGGAGTGACACACAAATGCTTATTTCTCTTCTCGTGCCTTGCAGGGATCACAACAGTGCTGACTATGTCGACCATCATCACCGGCGTGAACGCCTCCATGCCTCGCGTCTCCTACATCAAGGCCGTGGACATCTACCTCTGGGTCAGCTTCGTGTTTGTGTTCCTGTCAGTGCTGGAGTACGCGGCTGTCAACTACCTGACCACGGTGCAGGAGCGCAAGGAGCAGAAGCTGCGGGAGAAGGTGACTTGGGGCCTGATTGGGGGGGTGTCCTGGGGCCCCAGAAGCACTGACGTCCCCCTTCTGCTGTGAGCAGCAAACGACATCGTGCGTGTTAGGTCCGCGTGAGATGTGCTGTGGGTCCCACTGTCCGTCAGTTTACTGGGCACGTACTTAGCACCGTCCACAGATTGGGGCAGCTAAAGCCAGTGTGACAAAGACTTGCTGGTAGGTCTTAGGGACATCTTGGTCGTGTCGGATTAGCGAAGGAATCCCAGGAGAAAAGTGGTGATTTAACCTGGTGGAATGCACAATTTACAGAGAGGAACATTTCCTATTCTAGGGAATTTTCCTTACGATGTGACCCCATCTAGCTCCCAGGCTTTCCTTTGTCCCTCCAGTCTGCTGCTCACTGGTTATCTCTTTCAGAAAATTCTAATCTCGTAGCAGTGATGTGCCCCCACAATGCCTTTCCAGCCCTCCCCCCACACTCTAGTGTGATGTGTAAACATGTTTATCAAGGGCTTGTATCTGTTTGTGATCTCATGGAGAACGCGTGGATTTGTGTAATCCTGGACCTCCTTGTCAGTCTCTGGCATGACACTGTAATGAATACTTAAGCGTTACCAAGAGTCCTCCAGTTCAACAAAAATGGAGACGTGCTCTGTTAGGAAGTTTACAGGGACACCCATTCCCTTCCTGCCCTCTTCCCAAACTGGAAATGAAAGGACCCAGGACGAGGCACCTCCCTGCAGCGCAGAGTCCCCAGGGCTGCGCGAGCCTTGCCTGTGTTTGCTATGTACGCAGCTGCCCTGCGCCAGCGGGCTGCCCCCGCCCCGCGTGATGCTGGACGGCGGCTACAGCGACGCCGAGGCGACGGAGCTGGACGGCTACATGGCGGATGCGGACCCCGGGGAGAAGCCGGACCGGATGATGGTGCAGCTGAGCCTGGCCTCGGAGCGGAGCTCGCCTCAGAGGAAGGGCCCGCGCGGCTACGTGAGCATGCGCATCGACACCCACGCCATTGACAAGTACTCCAGGATCTTCTTCCCCGGGGCGTATATTTTATTCAATTTGATATACTGGTCGATTTTCTCATAGATGCCTGTAATTCTATGAATTTCACCTTCTTCATGGTATGCACCACAGGAATATCTGTGTAATGAAAAAGAATTTAAAGAATTTAAAGATAGATTAACCCCCATCTGGGGTTCCACTGTCCGCTCTAGCTCACCAAAGCTAGGCTGACAAGACACTTGTTGGCTTAATTTGCATTTATTAACCATCTGTTGTACACCCAGCATTATATTACGTGCTGCAGGAATATGACACTGTGGCAACTGACGTTGTGACCCAGATCCCTAGAAGAATCACACCGCTGGTGTCTAGAGCCGCGCTGTAGTTCAGCCTGTAAGGCCCTGGATCTGCTCACGTGAATGATTTCCTTTACGTGAGAGTCATTATATTCTTCAGACTAGGTGGACTCCAGAAGCAGCTAAAATTTATTTGCACCCGAGTCCCAGTATGGCAGGAACTCATGCTTCCGTTTATACCCTGTTACCTATTTTTTAACGCATCTCTCCATGTTTAATAAAAGGCAATAACATTCACATTATTTTTATTTGCATGCTGCAGTTCACAAGAGTTCATCTGTTCACAAGAAAAACACTTTTGATTAGTGCAATTGTTTCCAGTTTTGGTGGAAATTTCCCTAGTAGGGAAACTTTGGAGATAAGAACATGTGCATGCTTTTTGTCTGTTTTGTCATGGAGATAACCAGGCTAGAAAACGTGTGTTTAAGTGTTTCCTGTTTTACAATCACCACTTCATATACCTCCACCTTGGAGCTTATCCCTGAAGTCCTTTGTCATTGATATGATAGCTTCACTGAGGAACTTGAAAAGAGAATGATTTCTCTTGTATGAACAAGATTCCAAGGAAATTTGAAACCACATGTAACTCACAATAAGAAACACTCACGTGGTTTCTTAAAAGAACACCAAATAGCAATAGAACTGGGGAAATATCATTGAACATCTCCATTTATACCACTGAATACCAACATTTTCCATGAAACAGAAGCTATCAACATCCCAGGCAGAAGGATGGGCCTGAGTGAGGGCATGGGATAAAGGAGAGGTTCTAATTTGATGTAGTAGTTTAAAATGTTATTCATACTACATACCTATATTCTATATAGATCAACCCCCACCAAACTTACCCCACTGGCATTTGTCTTATTTGAAACTGACTTTAAAAATAAATTATATATACAATAAATGTGATTTTCATGTCAAAGTTAATTTGAGTGATGATCAATACTAAATATCATGGTTTTTGTACATATGCAGGACTGTACTTTATTCTAATTAAAAAAAACCAATTTACATAAATCCTAATTACAAGGCTATCTCTCATTTCTCCCAATAAAATCACATCAAGACAAAAGTTTTTGGCAAACTTGAGTAAGTAAAGGACTATAGATGAAATAAGTATACGTTAACTTTTTGTATTTAAAATTGTTATTTTATTTTATTTTTAAGACAGAATCTCACTGTTGCCCTTGGTAGAGTGCTGTGGCGTCACAGCTCACAGCAACCTCAAACTCTTGGGCTCAAGTGATCCTCTTGCCTCAGCCTCCCAAGTAGCTGGGACTAAAGGCCCAGCTATTTTTAGAGACAGGGGTCTTGCTCTAGCTCAGGCTAATCTCGAACTCCTGAGTTAGGCAACCCACCCACCTTGGCCTCCCAGAGTTACACCTTAAAAACATTATTTATTTATTTATTTATTTATTTAGAGACAGAGCTTCAAGCTGTCCCCCTGGGTAGAGTGCTGTGGCATCACAGCTCACAGCAACCTTCAACTCCTGAGCTCAAGTGAGTCCCCTGCCTCTGCCTCCCAAGTAGCTGGGACCACAGGTGCCCGCTACAATACCCGGCTATTTTTTGGTTGCAGCCGTCATTGTTGTTTGGTGGCCCTGGGCTGGATTCGAACCCGCCACCTTAGTTGTATGTGGCTGGCGCCCTAGCCACTTGAGCCACAGGCGCCGAGCCCAAAAACATTATTTTATAAACATTTTTTTCCATGCTTTTTTATAGAACAATTGTGGTCAAACTCTTCCAAGCATCTTTGCTACTGTCTTCTTTCTCATCACTGGGGCTACTCTGAACCATCTAGGTTTTCAGGGCACACCATCTGAACACCACCGGCCTTGTTTTGGGTACTCTACCTTTTGTATCGGTATACAGGATGTTCTAGTAGTCTGCTAATGTTGCCATAACAAAGTGCGACAGGTGGGCTTACAATTTTCTCAGTTTTGGAGGCTGAAGCCCAAGATCCCAGTGTTGGCAGGCTTGGTTTCTCCTGAAGCCTCTCCTCCTGACCTCCAGACAGCTGCCTTCTCATTGTCTTCACATGGTCTTTCCTCTGTACACGTCCTCATGTCTTCTTATAAAGATGCCAGTCATCCTGGGTCCATCTCAGTGACCTCATTTAATCTTAATTACCTTTTTAAAGGACCTATCTCTAAATACAGTCACATTAGGAGTTAAGGCTTCAACATAAGAATGTGGGAAGGAGTAGGGTGAAACACAAGTCATTCCTTAACAAACACTCATGGAAATTACCATTTGCATAACAGCATACCTCATCAGTCTTATAGGTGTTTATGTCTGAGTTTTACAACATAATTTCATACAGTATTGCTATTAAAGTGATCAATGATCTCTATGAGTATCTAAGAGTAGTAGTAATTGAATAATTCCCATGCTAATGTGTTTTCCCAAGGCAGTACTTCAGTGTCAGAGTTATGTAATGAGACAGCTCTATAATATGACCTTGTAAGGACCTAAATGTAAAGCAACTCCTTCTTTTCTAATGGAGAAATTTGGAAAAAATCTCATCCTATATGTGAGCATTTATCATACAACTAACTTTTACTGGCATGAACAAGGAGATTCAGTTAATAATACTGTCTAATAGGTAGGTACTATGTCCATGGTATAATTAACTTTTAAAGGGTTAAAATACCATAAAATACACTTTACTAGTTCAGAAGGCACTTTAGGATTCTGAGGGTCTCTTATCATTATGGTCCACTGTGGGCGTCTTGGAGACATGCTGAAGTGTTAACCAGTAGAGAATTGGAGTTTTAGTATCAGCTTTTACTTAAAAGCAGTATTCACTTCCTGTGTTATATTATCTTAACCAACATTCTTGTTTTTTTTTCATAACTCATAAGAGTTATGAGAGGAATAGAGATGTTAGATCTTAGAAAGAATAAAACATGGCTATGTTAGTAACAATGAAACCTCACATTTGTGAACCCTGTTTCACAAAATGTAATTTCATATTATTTCATTTAAATCTAAATGAGGAAACCTTTAAAGGCCATAAGAGGCTGACTGAGAGGCCCACAGAAACCAAGGTTAGTAGGTGAGAAGACTCCTTCCCCATGCTTACTCACTCTATTACAGACAATAGCTAAATACTGGAGAGGCAAACTGTCAGACACAGAAACACTAGTATTGGGAAATATTTGTACCAACCAATAGGCATCTTTTTATTCATTCATTCATTCTGTAGCAGGCAACATTCTAGACTAGTAATTCTCCAAACTACCTGTGGTGAAAGGCCAGTTTGTTTTTTAAAATTCCCAGTCCAGGGCTCGGCGCCTGTGGCTCAATTGGCTAGGGTGCCAGCCACGTACACCTAAGGTGGCGGGTTCGAATCCCCAGCCCAGGCCCACCAAACAACAATGATGGCTGCAACCAAAAAATGGTCGGGCGTTTGTGGTCCCAGCTACTTGGGAGGCGAAGGCAGGAGACTCGCTTGAGCCCAGGAGTTGGAGGTTGCTATGAGCTGTGATGCCATTGCACTCTACCCAGGGGGATAGCTTGAGGCTCCATCTCAAAAAAAAAAAAAAATTCCCAGTCCAGGGCAGTGCCTGTGGTTCAGTGGGTAGTATGCCAGCCCATATACTGAGGGTGGCAGGTTCGAACCCAGCCCCAGCCAAACTGCAACCAAAAACTAGGTGGACGTTGTGGCGGGCACCTGTAGTCCCAGCTACTCGGGAGGCTGAGGCAAGAGAATCGCCAAGGCCCAGGAGTTGGAAGTTGCTGTGAGCCGTGTGACGCCACAGCACTCTACTGAGTGCGATAAAGACTCTGTCTCAAAAAAAAAAAAAGATTTGAGGAGAATGGGATGGTCCAGCCCACTGTGTGCTGACAGGACTTGGGATGGGGCTTGATGGAGTTTCTAAATTCTGCTTTGGGCCAGGCCAAGAGAGTGCTTTAAGATCTGCACACCCCAAGCGCCTTCACCATCCCTACCCCACCCCCAGCATTTTCCAAGGTAGCTTGGATTAGAGGATGGGGAGGTATAGAGGTGAGAGCTGGATTGAGGGCAGGGAGCAGACCTGGTGAGCCTCCACTCTCTGCTCCCTCACTTCCCTAATCTTTTCTGGAGGTGGGAATTGTGTGACTTGTAAATTATCCACATTCTTTGACATTTCAAACAGTTTCAAGTAGGCCAGTGGTTTGAGTTT
Organism: Galagoides demidoff; assembly: GCA_963574575.1. Taxonomy (NCBI): domain Eukaryota; kingdom Metazoa; phylum Chordata; class Mammalia; order Primates; family Galagidae; genus Galagoides; species Galagoides demidoff. The sequence continues at coordinate 7,049 of CAUYQV010112211.1, forward strand.
TTGGACTATGACTTTACTGGGCTCAAGACCTTTGCTCTCTTTTAGGTACTTTATGTTTATTTACAAGGGATTATTTTTATTATTTTCTGGTATTCATAGATGTTGGATGATGGGCTCAAGGTCACACAACATGTCAGAGGCAGAACAGAATTAGAACCTGTAGTTTGTGGCTGAATAGAATACCTTGCCAGGAAAGTCTTGAGGCCAAGTCTGAGATCTCAGGCCCTTGTAGATTTTAGAACTGAAATAGCTGAGGCCCGGAGAGGGGACAGGACTTGCTCAAGGTCACACAGAAGGGGTTGGAACAGAGTGGGGCTGTTATGGACTTGAGCGGCCCCAAGGGGCCGAGCAGTGTACCTGGAAGAGTAGCAGGGGAGTAGGCTGGGCTGCTGGCATCTTTGCTCTCTTGTGTCTCCGGCCCGCGGGATTGCTGCGTTCCGCGGGAGGGGGGGGCAGTATCGCAACGAGAGGCGCCGCGGGGCTGCGGCTGCGCCGGCCCGGCCGTCTGGAAACGCAAAGGGCCGCCGGCTCCCCGCGTTTGCGGCGGGCGGGCCGGCTGATGTCATGTGAGAAGCGTGCAGTTGGAGTGAGGGAGCACACCTGGAGCCAGATAAGCTCCGTGTGACCTGGCAGTGAGTCACCGGACGCTGCGGAGCTCAGCAGAACTGGCCAAGAGCAGGCTTGGTGGCGGCTTCCCCTGGGGCCGCCAGCCTGGGCCAGGTGCTGCGCGACCCCAGCGGGCCGCTTTTGCAGTCAGTCCTCGGTGCGGGCCAGCGCCAAGATAGGGGCCTTGGGGCTGTCGGAAACGGCCGCTCAGGGGAGGTCAGAGGCCGAGAGAGGGAGGCAGGCTCTCTTGGGAAAGTATTTCCTTTGTATTTATTTATGAGTGTGGTCTGGGGTGGGGGTTGGGGGACTGACCTAAGTATACTCCCGCAGCAGCCTAGTCTGGGCGCCCTCCGCTTGGGATGCTAACGTTATAGTTTCCATTTCCTGGGGTTTCTACTTTGCCAGAAGCTGGGTGACCCATTTAAATCTGTCCCCACTTACAACCACAAGACACAACTGAAATATATTTTAACCAAGTCCCCCAAGTCGCTGAAACTTTTGCAAGATACCAAGGCAATCCTTAAACTATTGCAAATCCGTTTACAGCTTTAATGTGAATGGTTTGCTTACTACTTAGGCAAGACTTTCTTTGGTTTTTGTTGGGTTTTTTGGTCTTTAAAATTATTAAAGTAACAGGCTGGAAAAAAGTTGAGTCAGGTACATTAGATAGAAAGCTCAAGTGTTACTTACCCCTCTTTCGTCTTACTCCCCCTATTGTTCAAAGAGCTTGATAGATTTATTCTATATATTATATATATTTATAGTTTAATATACACATATTATATAGTGCATAAAATATTTTATATAACTATTAAAACTTTTTATTCTGTAGGAAATAAATAGCATCTAGAAAAGTAGAAGAAAAATTACAAATAATCCCATTACCCCAAGTCCCTGGGCTTAAATATGTATATACATACACATACCCCTATCAACTGAATATTCTCATTGTGAAAAATTAAAACAACATAGGGAAGCACAAGTCTGCCGACTCCTCTAAAATCCCAGCCTCCTTCACAGAGCATATGCATATACAATTATTGCATGTGACGTACATGTATATATCCACACATACATACATTTTTTTTAATTTTAGCAAAATTATATATTATCCTGCAATTTGCTTTTTTCACTTATAAATAGACTCTTTTCCAGGTCTATATATACAAATCTACCTCATTCTTTTTACTCACTGCCCAGCTTTTCCATCAGTTAGCCATTCCCTAGTGATGGGCATAGTTTTGGTTATCAGTCTTAAGTTACCAGTCTTAGTTATTAGTCTTGATAGTTTTTACTAACCTGCTAAATGAAAAATAGTATTTACCTTTATTTTGCATGTCTGTGAATATTACTGAGGCTGAATACCTGTTTATTGGCATTCTTAACTTCTGTATCTGAATTCCTGTCTGTAGCATCCTTGGCACTATCTTTATGGGGCCTCTGGACTCAAGCTAGCGTGATCTAACTTGGCCATGTGCTCACTAGGTTGCCTTTACTTCTTTGGGCTTTACTTTCCATATACAAAGGTCTTAGTTACACTTGGGCTGATAGTCATTTGTGTACTCTATTATCATCTTAGTATCTCATTTAGATGGCAAAAAATACTACTATTAGGTATTATTCTTGAATGGGGTAGGCATTGTAGGAAGGGCTTATATACGTATTTCTTTTAATTCCTATACTTTAAGTGTATATACTATTAACATTATCTCCGTTATATAGATGGAGAAATAGAGTCACAGAAACCTTAAATGACCTGCCCAAAATGGCATAGCTATTAATGCAGATTCGTTCCCAGTTTTATAACCTGACATCCAAAGCCTGAGCGCTTTCAGTAGGCTTATTTACCTTTATATCACTTGAATCTAGTACACACTTGATAGATACATAATTTTTCTCAACATTTTATCTCAAAGATCTGTAAACATTCAGAAAGGTTAAAGGATTTTTTTAGCAAACACCTTCTACCTCCTAGATTCTTCAGTTAACATTTTTCTCTCTTTACTGTCACATATGTACCCCTTGACCCGGCCATTGAAGTATCTTAAATTTTTGCCACATCTCAAAGTAAATTGTAGACATCAGTATATTTTACCCCCAATACTTTAGTATATTTATTTACAATTCTTTTTTTCTTTTGAATGAATATTTACAGACAATGAAATGCCTAAATCTTATGTGCACTATTTGTTGATTGTTAACAGATGCTTATACCTGTCAACCCAAACAGCAGGCAGTGTACAGGGCAGGAACATCACCCTCATGCCCTTTCTCATACCATCTCCACTCCTGCCCCTCAGAGGTAACTACTGTTCTGAATTTTTTTTGCCCTAGATTAGTTTTTCCTGTCTACAAGTAGGTGATGGAGCCCAGCTGTCTAGCAAATTGGGGATGAGGAGCATAGGAATAGCAGTTGCATTATAGATCTAGTCCTAGAAAGGGAGCTTACAGGGAGTTAGGTAGCTCCAGACATATAGCTCAGGAGAGCTAGTCCACAGTGAGGCCTGGCAATTATGGGGGTGACCGTGGGAAAAGGGTGCCTTGTGAGCTGTGTAGATGATAGTGGCAGGACAGGGATAGTGAGGGAAGGGCTGATGTGACCTTAGTCTCTGAAGGCTCCAGGGTTGGGAAAAGGTTAATACAAGGTTGCATCCACAAGAGGCTTAGATATTTGAAATTTTAGAGCTAGAAGAGAGGCCTGATCATCTACTCCAACCTTGAGCAATGTGACGGGCTCAAGGTCCCCCAGCAATTTGTTGGCAGATCCAAGCCTGGACACCAAATCTCCTAAAACTTATGGCTAGTGCTATCACTTATACTGCTGCTGTGATTGACTATTGTTCCTGGTTGCTGCAGTGACTGAGGAATAATATTGATTTTGCTGAGGGATTTACATGAAATTACTTCTTAGGGACCTTTTTAGCTCAAAGATTCTGAAATTCTGGGGGCTGTTTTCCATTGATACTGCTTAGCTACCAAGGCCCCAGCAAAAAGCAAGGTTGGGGTAAGGGTTGCAAAGTGAGAATTGGGTGTCTTGGTGGGATAGCACTGTAGGCAGTTGTGTTCTCTATGGTTGGGCTGAGGCCAAGATACTCTTGTATGTCCCCCTCTAAGTCCCCAAGGTAGATTTCTGTCTTCATTCCCCCCTAGGATCATTTTCTAAACCAGTTCTTTTAAAACTGTGCAGGTAGAGGTGCGTGAGGAGTAGGATGGGCAGTAACCAGCTGAAGATCTCACATTTTTGTATGTGGTAGGTTTGTGCCACACCCCTATCAGCATTCAGGAGGAGAGAGACTCCCTGTGTTAAAGTTGAGTTTTGAAGCAAGGATGCCAGCTGTCGGGCACTCCTCTACCCCAGAGCAATTCAGATGTAGCTGGCCTAGGCCCTTGGCTATGTGCCTCTTAGGCCCTAGATTTCCTGTCTTCCAAGGAACATTAGAACATTTAGAACCAACAAGTTCAGAAAGCACTTTGTTTCACCAAGTAGAACCTAAGGTCAGAGGGGAACATGGCTCATGCTAGGCTCCCAGGGAGCTAGAGACTAAGCCAGATTTTCTGCTTCTTGCATACTTGAGATATGGTTAGTCTGAATTGAGATGTGCTCTAAGTGTAAAATACACACCAGATTTCAAAGATATAATTTGGAAAAGAGAATGTAAAATGTCCCATTATTTTTTATATAGATTACATGTTGAGATGATAATATTTTGGATATATCACATCAAATAAAATATTATCAGCCTAAGCAACACAGTGAGACTTCATCTCTACAAAAAAAAAAAAAAATTGGCTCAGCGCCTGTGGCTCAATCGGCTAAGGCGCCAGCCACGTACACCTAAGGTGGCGGTTTTGAATCCCCAGCCCGGGCCCGCCAAACAACAATGATGGCTGCAACCAAAAAATGGCCGGGCGTTGTGGCGGGCGCCTGTGGACCCAGCTACTTGGGAGGCTGAGGCAGGAGACTCGCTTGAGGCCAGGAGTTGGAGGTTGCTATGAGCTGTGATGCCATGGCACTCTACCCAAGGGGATAGCTTGAGGCTCCGTCTCAAAAAAAAAAAAAAAAAAAAAAGAATGCAGTGGTGTCAACCACAGCAACCTCAAACTCCTGGGTTTAGGCAATTCTCTTGCCTCAGCCTCCCAACCCACCACAAAACCTGGCTATTTTTGTTGCAGTTGTCATTGTTTTTTGTTTTGTTTTGTTTTAATTTCCTTGCTTATTGTTTATTTTTATCTTTATTTCTTTGCTTTTTTTTGTTGTTGTTATTGTTGAGACAGAGTGCCACCCTATGCCCCTGAGCAGGGTACAGTGGCATGATAGCTCACTGCAACCTCAGACTCAGGCTGTGGGCATCCCGGTGCCTCAGCCTCCAGAAGCCGCTGGGATTACAGGCACTCATCATGGTGCCTGGCTGGGTTTTTCCAGGTTTTTCTTTTCTTTTTTTTTTTTT